>APFE030867875.1:0-11298 GCA_000404065.3 Pinus taeda
AAGGTGAAAATTTAATGAATGAATTGGTTTCCTAGCTTATAGAGGCAAGTTGTTTTGATTGCCTAGATTGTAGTGCTTTGTTTAGAGTTGGTTGAAACAGCTCCTAGGATGAGAACTACCCCTAGAGGCAAGGGAATGTGTTGGATTTCCTATATTATGTATTTTCTTAGTCATTTTCAGGGTTGGACTCTTGGGAATAGCTTGACACTCTATTGTACATATTTTATCTACATTTTTGGCAAAGGAAAGACCAGGGTTTTGCAACACTATTTGGGATTCATGTGGCTTTATGTGTTCATGGTGTGCTTCTTTCAGTATTTGTAAGTTTTTTATGTGTATCACTTTCCTTCTTTTATCTTCTGCAATTGAACAAATGAAGTGTTAAGGTAGAATCCATAATTTTCTATGCTCTGCCTTTAAGTTTGTTTGATTTTCCATGTTTTCATCTGTTTGTGGAGAATCCTTGAAAGTTTCTTGCTCTCCCTAAATTCTCACAAGTCAGATCTATCCATTCATTCTCTTTAAAGGCATTAAAATAATCGCCTATCTTGCCCCAAGTAGACCTCTGCAAAAACTGTGCCTCATCCCCGCACCCAAAATTGCCTTTCCCTTGAATTCAACAAAACTTCAAAAAATCAATTTCAAACCCCTTGTAATTCATACCTAGCCTAAAATTAGTTATCAATTTAGTCATCTCAACCTCATTGAATATATTTTACTGAGATTGACTCGGAGAGAGCCCTCCCCTGTCCTCGTAGGGATAGCTACGAGGCTGAGCGTGGTTTGATGTAGCCTTGAGTTTTACCTTATTTCAGCCTAAGGTGGATTTGAGTGCTAACATAGTGGCGACCATACTGGGGAAGAAATATCAATGATTTGCTTGCTGATGTGTTTGTTCATGAGTCTTAGACAGTGTCTGAAGTCACGCCAGGTAGCTTTCGAAATGCTTTTGCTATGCATCAGCGGAAGTAGAAAAATGTTGCTTCAGTCGATCTCCAGTTAGCTTCTGAACACTTGATTTGCAAATCACCCCAGTAAACTTGTTCGTTCTAGACCTTTGGATGATTGAGTCTAGAAGTGGATTGGCTGAATTATTTATACTCTTTCGATCTTTTGATAAACACACTGGCTTCAAAAAGACATACAAGAGCTAATCCAGATCCTAAGTCACCCCCTGTCTACGATAATCCAAACTTGATTCGAAATATCCTCTGTCAAGAAAGCTCGACGATTCCCGTGGTTAAATCTCATTTATGTCCTGCAATTGTTGAATATCTTGAAGAACTTGCTTTTGATGAAAAGTTTGAACTGTCATTGTTCAAAAGCAAGTCTGAAAACGCTCTTGATTCTATAGTTCCAGATCCTGATTTCGCGACCACCCTTCAAATTGAAAAGTCTAACAAGTCTATTGAGAATATCATTTTAAGACAGCTCCAAAGAACAATTGAGGTTAAGAATATCATTGATTTTCTAGAAACTGCATCTGCTACCATTGGATCATCTATTGCGGCATCTACCTCTAGACATCCTACTGAACCACCTTTCATTCCTACCATCCCTGTGCAACCCATTATTTCTGATCAGAAGTTTGTAATCAATTCGCCTTCATCTACTGTTTCCATGCCTAAAACTACATCTCCTCCGCACACACCTCCTCATACACCTCACACCTCAGCTGCACCTGCTCCCCCAACATCTCCAAGGCCGACTGTAAATCCACCAAGAACCATGGCTACTAGATTTGCACCCCTTGCTTTGCTGGCCAATTTAGATCCTATGCCTGCTGATTATCAGAGCAAGATTCCTATATTCGATGGCACACCATAGAGTATATCATCTCAACAGCATATTGTCCAAATGACGGACTTTTTGGACTTGCATGAAATTGATGTGGAAAATGTTTCATGAGATTGTTTGCCTAGACTTTTGGAGGAGAGGTTCGTAAATGGTTCAGAGCTTTACAAGGAAGGAGTATCAATACACTACAGGAACTTCAAACCTTGTTTCTAGATCAGTGGGAAATGAAGAAAGATCCATTGCAAATCACTTCATAGTATACCAGCATCAAGCGTAATCCTGGTGAGTCCGTTCAGGATTATGTTATCAAATTTAATACAGTGTATAATGCAATTCCAGATGATTTAAGACCATTTAAAAAGTCAGCTCTTCTTAAATTCCTGGATGGTTTTGATCTAGAAATGTCTTATTCACTACGAGACAAAGATCCGCCTACCTTAGAAGATATGCAAAAGATTGTCGTTAGTGTTGAGGTGAATCTTGATGATAAGAGAGCACGGTTGAAAGCAGAGAAAAGAGTGACTATAAAGGAAGAGTCTACATCAGAACCGCCTTGGCTTCGTGAGATGGAAAAAATGTTCAAAAGAATGAACCTTGACAAATCAGAAATGCAGATTTGTAATCCAAATTATCGTGGCCAGCAACAGCCACAATTCAGAATTAAGCAGCGTGAACAAAGAGCACAAGATCCGGCAGCCCAACAACAAATCAAGACTCCTCTTTTGTATAATTTTGTGAGTCAAGATTCAGATGATGATGATAATGTGGTAGGGGACCAAAATCACCTCTTTTCTCCTGATGATCTGCCCATTTACATCACTGAAGAAGAAGAGTATGGAGAAATTTCAGGCGTTCAACAAGATGAAAATTTTAACTTAGCAAATGATGCAGATTTAGATGATTACCAAAGAGGATATTTGAATTCCTTGTCCACTCAATAGAAGAAGTACTCATTGAGAAACTGAGATGTGCCCATCAATCCAATTCAGAAAAGAAAAGAAGCTACAACACCAAAGACGGATTCACCCATACCATAGAAGAAAGGAAAGGAGACAATTGATCCCACAACCAGCAAAGTATCATTAGCAGAAAGGAAAAATTAGGAAAGTATAATCAAGGATAAGAAAGAAGTTCTGGTCAAAGAAGTCGAAACAGTGTCAGCATTTAGTTTGGAAAATGAAATTTCCAAATCAAAAATATCCATTCCTTTGACAAAAATCATGAAGAACAACAGTTACCGTGGTCAAGTCTCTAAAATTCTAAATTTTGATCCAATGTTTGACACGGTAAATGTTGAAGATGATCAACCAGAATTGATATTTGGGTCAGCATTGGATGGTGAGTCCCTTGATAGTGATGCTCCTCCCTTTTATATCAGTTTGAGATTACATGAATATGTTTTGGACAATGCTATGTTCGATTCGGGTGCTTCGCACAAGTTGATGCCAAAGGCAATCATGAAAAAGTTGGGACTAGACATTACAAGGAGATATCATGATTTGTATTCATTTGATTCCAGCTGTGTGAGATGTATCGGGCTCATCAAAGATTTGGTTGTTAGCTTAGACCAAATTCCAGCGAAGAATGTTTTGATGGATGTGGTTGTGGCAGACATTCCTCTGCGATTTGGAATGCTCCTTTCGAGAACTTGGGGAGAAAAATTGAAAGGTACACTACAGTTAGATTTCTATGATGCGACAATTCCAGTCTTTGGTCAAATGAGAAAGTTATATCGAGAGAAAAAGATGAAATACATGATAACCAGCAAAGAGAAGCCAATCAATCATCCTGTAAATTATGTACATACAGATTTAGAGTCGTTTGTGTTGCTTGCTGATAGTTTTAATGATCTAGATAGTCAGTTAGTTCAGGCGGAAGATATACCAGAAATCACTAAGAATTTTAGAGAAGTTATGCAAAAAGAAAGAAGAGAAAAGCAAACTATCCTGGAGCAATCAGCTAAAGAAAATGGGCAGCAAACAAAAAAATCAGAGCCGGTACAATTTCAGCATTTAGAGGACGATGAAGATGGTCTTTGGACCATGGATTTTGATGGCGTGGTAGGTAGTGATGGAGTTGGAATTGGTGTTTGGATTCGCAGTCCATTTTCCTCTATGGATAAGGTTCCAAGCAAAGTGAGAGTGTGTTCCTACAAGCTAGCATTTGATTGTTCTAATAATGAAGCGGAATATGAAGCCCTAATTGTTGGCCTTAAGATTCTTAGAAAGTTGAAAGCGAAAAATATTGTAGTCTATGGTGATTCAGAGTTGGTGATAAAGTAGGTTAAAGGTGAGTTTTAGGCCAAGCATCCTCGCATGAGAGCTTATCGAAATGCAGTCTTAGATATTTTGAAGTTATTTTCTGATCAAACCTTGACATGTGTGCCTCGCATACAAAATGGTGTTGCTGATGGGCTTGCTAAGGAAAAAAGTAACTTAAAAATTCCGATGAATTCCAGCAACAATTTTGAGATTCATGCGAAACACCATCCCACCATTCCAGACAATCAGCGATGTTGGCAAGTCTTTCAGGATGACGAAGAGATTAATCAGTTTTTGCAGAATAAGGGTAAGTTCAAAGACACCTCCATAGATACAGAACATGATGATGGTAGTGATGATATACAAGTAAATCAAATGGAAGTACTCCAACTTAAAGATAATGTCATTCCTAAGGGATTGATCCCTTTGGAAGAACTCTTCGACCAAGATGATGTAGCTTGTAAACCAACATTGAGGCCAACTGAAAAGGGTGTTGAAGAAGTAAGTATTGGACTAGCTGAGAATCCCAAGATGGTAAAATTATCAAAGTCATTATCACCAAAGGTAAAGGCAGAATATGTGAAATTGTTGTCTTTATTTTCTGATGTTTTTGCATGGGATTACTCAGATTTAAAAACATATGACACAAATATCATTCAGCATACTATTCCCATTAAGTCAAATCAGAAGCATTTTCGTCAAAAGTTGAGGAGAATCAATCCAAAGCTGCTACCGTCGATTGAAAAAGAGGTGAAAAGATTGTATAAGTTAGGAATCATTGTGCCTATTCAATTTTCAGATTGGATATCAAACTTGATTCCCGTGAGAAAGAAAACAGGTGAGATCCATTTATGTATTGACTTCAGAAATTTGAATAATGTTTCATTAAAGGACAATTATCCACTACCAAAAATGGACCACATATTGCAGCGAGTAGTTGGAGCATCAAGGATGTCACTACTCAACGATTATTTAGGATATAATAAAATTCTAGTGCATGAAGATGATCGTGACAAGACAACATTTACCACTCCATGGTGAACGTTTCATTATGCAAAAATGCCTTTTGGTTTGAAGAATGCAGGAGACACCTTTTAGCGTGTAGTGGACATGGCTTTCTCCAATGAGAAATATGTATTTTTAGTTGTTTATCTTGATGATTTAACTGTGTTTTCAAATTCTGATGAAGAACATTTGTATCATTTGAAAATTGTCTTCCAAAAGTGCAGAAAATATGACATTTCGCTGAATCCGAAAAAGAGTCTTTCTGCCATGGATGAGGGCAAGCTTCTTGGCCACATCATATCTAAAGATGGCATCCGTGTTGACCCTGCACGTGTTGAAGCCATTCAGCAAATTGAACAGCCCTAGAACAAGAAAGAAATATAGTCCTTTAATGGTAAACTGAATTTTCTGCGTCGCTTCATTCCAAATCTAGTGGAGCATCTTAGAGAAATCACGAGCATGCTGAAAAAGGACAGTCAGGTAAAGTGGACCAAAGAGGCAGTGAAATCATTCAATTTAGTGAAGTTAGCTCTTTCTTCAGCTCCTATTTTAATCAGCCCAGACTACACGCAGGATTTTATTTTGTTCTCATTTGCTTCTGAGCACACTTTGCCAGCTGTATTAATGTAGAAAAGGGAGCTTTTTTCAGTCGGATTATAAGAGATGGAGCATTAAAATACAACATTTTTGAGAAGCAAGCACTTGCGCTTGTAAAGGCCTTGAAATATTTCCGTGTGTATATATTGCATTCCCACATTCTAGCCTATGTTCCTAATGCAATAGTTAAAGATATTTTGGTACAGGCAGATCCAGAAGGCAGGCAGGGTAAGTGGATTGTTGCGTTGTTAGAGTATGATGTGGAGATTAAACCAACCAAACTAAGAAAAGGATAAGGACTTGCCAAGTTAATGGCTGAAATGAATTTGCAAGTTCTAGATATAAATTTGATTGCTGCCATGTCAGATGAGGATGATGATAATACATCAGTTCAAGTATCTAATATGTTTCTTTCCTCCCCTTGGTATGCTGAAATTTTATATGTACTTCATAATTTGTCTTCACCTCTCGGAATTCCTAGAAATAAGAGTAGAACATTGAAATTGAAAGCTGCAACATTCTTCATACTAGATTCAGCATTGTTTTTGAAAGACCCTGGTGGAACGTTATTGAATTGTTTGGTAGAGGAAGAAGCCAAAAGAGTTGTGGAAGACTTTGATAGAGGTGACTGTGGAGGCCATCTATTTTGGAAAACCACAATGAACAAGATTCTAAGAGTAGGTTATTATTGGCCTTCATTGTTTTCAGATGTATATAAGGCTGTTAAAAATTGTCACGAATGCCAAATTTTTGAAGGGAAGCAGAAACTACAGCCTTTGCCTCTAAAACCAATTGAAATTAGTTCACCTTTTCAGCAGTGGGGATTGAATTTCAGCGGGGAAATTCATCTGGCATCATCAGGACAGCATAGATGGAGATTGACAGCCACAGACTACTTCACGAAATGGATTGAAACGATTCCTACCCGACAAGCCACGTCTGCGGTAATTATCTCTTTTCTTGAAACCAATATTTTGTCACGTTTTCGATGTCCAAGTAAGTTAATCACAAATAATGCAGCGGCATTCAAGTCAAAAAGGACGGTAAAGTTTTGCTATAAGTACAATATTGGCTTGGGACATTCAACCGCATACCATCCTCAAGGAAATGGATTGGTGAAGTCATCTAATAAATCTTTGGTTAATATCATTAAGAAATTGCTGGAAATCAATAAAAAGGGATGGCATAAGAAGTTAGTAAATGCACTATGGGCTGATAGTGTGAGTCAGAAAAAGCCTATTGGCATGTCTCCTTTTGAGTTGGTGTACTAGACAGACACGGTTTTTCCTATGTCGCTTGCTATCCCGGTAGTCAAATTGCTTCAAGAAGCCGGTAGTGAGGAACCATTCCAAAGGAAAAGACAAGACAAAATTAACTGCTGTCGCTTTGATAGGGAACTGTATCCAAACGAAGCAGTCCAGATTGGAACATATAAGCTAGGAAAAGGAAGATGAGATACCAAATCGATGCAAGAGAACAAGAAGATAACTGAGAGATAACAATATGGTGAATCCCTTAGGATCCTCTAATCTTGAGGGATTGCTACCTTAACGATTCTCTGTATCGTTGATATCTCCACTCGACTGCTATAAGAAGGGACATCATTGCTAGTCCAAAGGATGGACTATTGTTGTTTTTACGAAATTCACTATTGTAACTAAAGCTTTGATCATCGATTCACTTTAAAAGAGAGATTGTTGTAACTCTGTTTTTATGCTTAATATATAAACTGTGGTTGTTGTTCCATCTTTGCTTATGGAGTAATCTTAAGCAGTGTGTCCCTGGAGGCTAAGGGCCTGGCCCTGGTGGATCACTTGCTTCCTGTACCATTATTTTCTGATTCTAAGTCGTGTGTGGTTTGATCTCTCTTATTCGCTTTGTTCAATAACCTGATGTTCTTTATTGTTTCATGTATTAGCTCTGGTATATTTCCTTCCTATTTGAATAGTAATGTTATTCTCTACAACAGGAATTTTATGCTATTCATTCTAAATTGATATCGCATTGTCGTTCCTTTAACGAACTGATATTATCATATAACGTTGTTGTTCCTTCTAGATTGACATTTCTGCTCGTTTACAGAGTAACAATGATGTGTATTTATAAATCAGTATTATTTTCTTTTTATCTATGGTTTACTTCCAAACGTGATTGCTGTTCATTTGGGATTGTTGTTCCACCGTGATCACAATTGCTGTTTCTTCATAACCGTGATTAATAATTGTTGTACCGAAACTTAGATTACTATTTCTTTCAATATAGAAGTGCTTTGTGTAATATTAGATTTGGTTTGTTGTGTATTTACATTTGATTTAGGTTGTTGTTCAATATTTCAATACTTCACTTTAGTTTGTTGTTCCATTTCCGTTTACTGTTTAAATAATTTTCGAGATAAAGGTTGTTGCTTAATTCCTGTAGATTACATTTACTGCCTCATTCATTTTTGTAGATTAAAGATTTGTTTTCAATCTTGTTAAATAGATCAGTTGTTGTTCCTTTTTCTGTTATTTGAATTATCATTGCTTTGGCATGGACAGAACAATCTAAAACTGTAGTGAACATTGACTATTGTGTCCAGTTCCCAGGTTGATGATCTTTTCTTTAATTGCTTTTCAATTACATTAGTTTACAAGGGGAAGAGTTATTATTACTCAACCCTTGACTAATGAAGTACTATAGTTTCTTGATTGAATGATTTAGTTACAAGCATTTCGAGCTCTTTCCATTACATTTAGAAATTTGTTTTTAGCATTTAGTTACTTTTACAGAAGCACTATACTACTAACATTTCTCTGACAAATGACCACCTCAAACTGAGTACACTCTTTGAGATAACAAATCATACTTGGATTGATAGTTAATGTAGGGTAAATAGAGGTGAAAAAGACCCTTTTCACTACTCGACATTTTTGGCATCGTTGCTAGGGAAGAGTGTAGCAATTTGTTTCTTTTTAGAGTATTATAAGTACCTACTAGGAGAGAATTTGGTTTTAAAAATGGAAGGTAAGAACCTACATATGGAGCATGTAACAGCCTTGCTCCCCTGCCCGCTTTCCTGCAGATTTATTGTTGTTTTGGGTAGAAATCAGTATTAGATTTGTGTGCATGACTAAGTAGGAAAAGCCTGAAAAGAATCCTAAACCACTACCTAAGCCTGATAAATCTAAGGGGCCAGTGACCCTGGGCTGATCAACCTTTATAGACGAAATCCTTAAAAAAGCAGAATCTCAGCCTTTAGTAGGACCTAGAAAAGTTGCTTCTAGACAACCTACTAGTTCCCTTCAGGCCATAGGATCACTATATGTAGCCTTTGTTGAGGTGCATAACCAAACGGAGGAGCAAGATTTTCAAGAAATTGAGAATTCTAGCCCAAAATCATTGCAAGAAGGGAACCTTAGCAACCTCTGTGAAGGAAGAGGAGAAATAGGGGAAACTAGAGAACCTAGATCTCCTCTTGGAGTAATTTAGCCATTAAGTAGCCTAGATAAGGGAAGTGCTGCAAAAATCATTCATAACGAAGTTGAAGAACCTCAAGAGCCAAAATCCACCTAGACATTAGGAACTCTCATCATCCTAGACAAAAGAAGTGTTGTTAAGGCCATTCCTGTTAAGGCCATCCCTGTTCTGTCTGAACAACCTAAGAATAGCCTCCTAGAAATCCTGGAAGGTTATTGGCACATATTTGACCAAATGGCCCAGAACCAGTGGAACACTCAAACCTTGACACTGCAATATCCCATTGTAGATACTGTAGTCAATGCACCTATGAAGGCAATTCCTCTCCAGTATATCCCTGCATTTCATGGCCTAACATTGGAAGACCCAGATGCATTTTTGTTTGAATTCGATGTGCCGTGCAGAGGATATGACTATACCACCGACGCCCAAAAGTTGAAATTATTTCCCTCTATATTTAAAGGAGCTGCTTTACAATGGTTTATGGGGTTGGGTGGAGGTGTTATAAATGACTGGGAATAGATGAAAGGTGCTTTCTTGAAGAAATATCAGGATTATTGTAGATCTAGAGAATTAAAAGATGAAATATTTCAGATGGTAGCTAGACCTAATGAAACACTAGAGGAATATGTTGAACATTTTCAGTATAATCTTTAAATATCTCCTTATGCATCATTACCCTTAACTGATAGTGTATTAAAAACAACATTAATTAAAGGTATGAAGGAACAATGGATTGAAACATTGAATATTATGGGAAAAGAAGACATTTATCAAGAAGATTTTGCTAACATTATTGAGTTATGTATCAGGAGTTCATGAGGAAGCACAAGGCTAAAACTAGCGGAACATGAGAGGTTTACAAGGGACAAAAAGATCTTTGGAGAAGGAGTAACTCGTGCAAAAATTGGAAATTTATTAGAAAATTTCAAAACTGATATATTGGGGACTCTAAAAATGTAGCTCGATATTATGCAAGCCAAACAAAAACAAGCAGAGGTAGAGCAAAATCTAGCAATATTCTGTCCCAGATGCAGAAAGAAACATAGCCACAAAGAGTGCCCATTAGATGCAGTTCAAGTTTGTGCCATTTGTAAAAAAGAGCACTCTATAGAAAGTTGTCCCTCACTTCCTAGTTTGAAAGCATTATACAAAGAAGCGGAAGAAGAACTAGAACTAGTATACCTACTTAATCAACACTGTCAATGGAAGCCACAACAATCAAGTGTGTTCCCCGATCTAGCTTCTTCTTTCAAACCTCCACAATATCATGCTCAGCAATATAATACAATGTGGTAAAATCAACCTCCTTTCTCAAATTTGTCACAATAACCATTTTCTTCACCATCACCATGGATGAATCAAGCAAGCCAATTTAATTGGCCAAATTTTCCCTATGCCCCACCATATTGGCAAAAAAATGTGTATCTAGCACAATGGTCCCCTCCTACTTCGTAGAGCCAAGCTTGGCAGAAAAACTACCAAAGATCGATGAATCAGCCAGTAGGAACCATTCCTCTCCCTCAACCTACACTGCCAGCACTGTAACAAAATGCCCAGTCCAACTTAAGGCCGCAACTCCCAACCCTGCCCAACCCGAACCCAAATAACAAACCGATTCAATCTATTCAAATAATTGAAACACTAGAGCTAGAAACTGATCTAAGGGAGTGCAATGAACTTCAATTAAGGTCTAGGCACATTATAAAGACTGAGGGAGATAAAGTTTAAAATTAGTTACGTCTAGAACAACCATTACAAGAAGAATATGTGGCTAGAAAACAGACTCATGACCAAGCAACCACATCTTCTCCCCCATTCGCAGAACGATTAATTATACCAAGACCTATAGAACATCCTGATTTTGATATTCTGGGAGAACTTAAGAACCTGTACATAAAAATCCCACTCCTCCAAGCCATCCAAGACATCCCAATATATGCAAAGACCATCAAAGAGCTATGTATAAAAAAACCAAGGAGGAGAATTAAAAATAACCCAATAGTCCAAGTAGTTGGCACCTTATCTGACCTGTTGTCAAGTAGAGAAGCACCTGTCAAATATGAAGACCCAGGAAATCCAATAGTGATAGTACAAATCAATGGAAAAACCTTTTCAAATGCTTTAGTTGATTTAGGGGTTGCAATTAATATCTTAAAAACCACCACTTGTCAAAAACTAG
>APFE030867875.1:40763-74946 GCA_000404065.3 Pinus taeda
AAGACTCATTCCTCTTAGCTTCTTCGCTTTGTTCTGGCCTTATACCCTAGAGGCTCCTTTGTGTTGAGTTGTACTACGGCATTGCATGTCGACCACTTGCACCTTTTGGCCTAGAGCCGGCTTCACTTGGACTCATGTTTAAGCCAACTTTTGACCATGATGACTGCGAAATCAACCTTGCATACGTTTGACTTCTGCAACTTGACACACCTTGACCCATGGAAGGAACGCACCTTTGAGTGTCACTGACCAGTTTTCACCTCCTTGCATTGAGCATAGGAATGTTCCATTCGTAGGAACTAGATCATTTGTTTCACCGACACTCGTTTTTTCCACTATACTATAGCATTCTTTTATTCTTTTTCAAGCTTAACAGAAAAAGACAAAAAAATTAAATATTCCAAAAAAGAGCGGGAACAGGACAGTATTTCCATTTATTGTTGGCAGCTAGAGTCAGTCATGTCACCCTTGAACAAAGCACTCAAAAAAAAGTCTCCTCCATTTGGGCAGGATTTAGTTTGACTTAGGTACGCCTTAACCTTGTTATTGAGTTAGTCCTCCCCTGATTGGTTATCTCTTCCAATCATATGGAGAGTTCATTCGTGCCTCCTGCATGACGAACTTATACAGAGTCATCATATGCTCCCATATAGTCACATTGAGTCGTGCTTCTGTTCAAGGGAAGTTAGCCTGAGTCGGCCTCTCTGTGGTGTCTCTTGACTCATTTTTCAGTTGGCCATCCCTGGTTGTCAGTTTCATGTCTATTATCACATCAGTTATATTGGTCCTTTACTCGTGCCGGTTTGAGAAGGTCTCCATTGACTTCTTGCTGGCGGGTCTCATCCTTATCGACGACGACATCTTGCTCTGAGGACAGACCTAGAGCTGCACCCTGGCCCTATTTTCATTATTCATAGGGTACCTTGTGCTCAACATCGATCAGTATCATGAGTCTTTGACTGAGTGGTTTCCCTTGTGTTCGACATCAGCTTATATTATCACACATTGGGATTCGTGCAGTACCTTGGTTTCCATTTGACCCTATTGGTGGATACCTTGCCTCTGTGTCAGCTTTCATTATTGGTTGGTTCAAAGGGTTTCTGTCATGCGCTAGCCACATATTGTGTACGCCGAAAACGTACTTCGGTTGGGTTACTACATCTCTTTTGTCTGATTCCTTCCACATTATTGGCCTACGGGTTACACTGGCGCTAGATTGATGAAGGATGCCTTAATGCCTTCCTTCTAGCGGATCTTTCCCTATCGACTCCGACTCATTGCTCTGGGGCAAAGATCTAGAGTCCATTTGGCAGTACCTTGGGGTTTGCAGTCATTAGTGGCAGATCCTTCGCTATCGACAGTGGGGAACCATCATTGTCTCCTGATCGATAGATTCTTACAGGTGTTCGACTTCAGCTCATTTATTCACACTTGTAAGTTTGTACTGGGTACCTTGACGCTCATTATCATTATCGGTGAGTAGTCTCGTGTTTGTTAACGGTATACATTAATGACCAGTAATCAAACGATTTCTCACATGGTGGACTTCAGATCATTTATTCCCATGGTGTAGAAATGTACCACGGCGGTCGGTGAAGACCTCATGTTGCATCAGCATTCATTGGTTCACTTGACAGTTGCTCCTATTACTGCTAGTCGATACCATTCCACCTTATATGTTGCAGTCAGTTATGACGACATTCTATATGCTGACACCTGAGTTTGCAGTGCAGTACCATCCTTATCCATCATGTTCAGTTGGTACTTTTGGGATCAGTCTTTGATATCAGTGATCCGTTGTATCTTCCAGCATCATTGACAGTTTATATGTGATATCCAGACATGTACTTGTTCGATCATGATCAGATGATCCATTATGTATTTTCCAGTCATTTATACTTGTATACTTAATGGATCCGCTTGTACTTGATATGCGGACATGCTTTGCTTTCTCTGAGCATGGGTATGCCCGCCTCAGATAGTGTTTCTTTCTGATCTTCTTTTGTGGCTTGCCAGGTTGAATTCTGGTGAAGTACTCCTCGACTTTTGGCAGATTACCTTTCCATGTACTTGCTTAATATATTTCAGCCATCATGTACCCCTTCTGACCTCATATATTAGGGGGCATCTGTTATAGCTCCAAATCTCACTATTATGGTTTGTGATGCTGCACTCATGGCCTAGGGAAACACCTCCTTCCAGACTTGGTCCAAAATCTAAAAAATAGTGTTTTATTCCCTGTACGCGACATTGCCCTGAGTTAAACGCATGTATACGCAAGTTCATATATACTCAACCCACGTATATGTATTAAAACACTTAAAAAAATATAAAACTCCTTATTTTCAGGTGGAGATCGCGGTTTTACCTGCTGATCACCTGTTAGTGACCGTGGCCTCAACTGTCCCCAACCAATTCCTAACTAAAAAATTACTTTGGAATTGGTATAAAAAGACACCAAAGGGAAGGCCTAAGGGAGGAGAGAATATAGAGAAAGGTTATTATACTGAGATTTCCCCCTGATCAGGTTTGAAGACCGTTGTGCCTTCTGTACTTCCCCCATTTTGTACAGGAAACCCTTGTTTCCTTGTGATTCGATGTTCATCCCTTAGTTATGACATCTTGGAGTGAGTATTGGAAGGAGACCTACTAGAGTCTTGAGGTGGGACAGATCCAGAAGGAGGTTGAGCTTTGAGCCTGCAGAAGTGGTTCAGGTGATATTGCTCTTTTTTGTACTATTCTATTCGTCTAATAAAGAAACACGTCTTGTTCCTGATATGCTTCTTTCTTTATGTTAGTGATGTTCATGTTTAAATTTCATGTGTGAATGGATGTCTAAAAGTTTATAACTAACTCCTTTCTTGTATAACATAAAGATGATTTTCAGATAAATCTTGGTCCATATACTGCTGCATTCTTTGGAATTGTTGGTTTTGCAGGGCAAAGGAGCGGAAGGGACGTGAAGAAGGGTTTGGAACCTTGAGGAACTACCCAAACGTAGGACCTGAGGTACGTCCTTCTCACCTTAGAAATAGCTTTTTCCAGCATAATGGTTGTGTGTGTGCATCTTTCTTGATTTAGACAACTTTCATTCTGCTAGGGTTCCACCCAAGAGCCTTAGGGGATAAAATCCCACAAAATTATGACTTGGGAATAGCAAAGATTAACAGTATCTTGTTTCGCAATATGCATGGCTAGTTATTTCGAAGCTATTTCTGTGTTTTGCTCTGCAAAAATTAGCAGTAAGTTAGAAATTTGAACAGTTTGTTGTTCCGTCATCTTCTCTGTGCTTTGCTAATAGTGAGCTAAAAAATTGAACAGTCTGTTGTTCCATTGCCATATTTGTGTTTTTTACAATGTGGTAAGCATGGGAGGAAGATCATTTGCACTGAGCCATAGGTGTTGATGGCCTCCGCTGCTGCACGAGAGATCCTAGAAAGGGAAGGATGTATAGTTTATCTTAACCGTCTACAACAATCCAACGAAACGGTGGCAATCGAGTTTCTACAGAACTTGCAAGAACATAATTCCATGGTGAGAGGGAGACAGATAGTAGTCACTGATGATATAATTGCAGAGGTTTTGGGACTGCCAGCCACTGGACCTGTGTGGACTCTGAAAAAGGTAAGAATTCGGGACACCATGAAAATCTTCCAGGATGAAGGGTAGAATCTGACTTTAAAAGGGAAGGGGGTTTTACCGGCAACCTTGGGAGAGCCGTGGGCAGAATTGGCGAGAATTATCCAGAGCTACATCACTTGTGACAGTAGGAAAGACGTGGTAAGACCACGCCATCTTAAACTTTTAGCTGTGTTAAAGCGAAAGTGTGTTGTGAATTTGCCTATGTTTTCAAATTATTTATTACACGATGTTGGCAGAAGTATGAAGAAATGTCGCAATTTAGAGTCAGTAGTAAGCCACCATGCATTAATAGGACTGATAGTTAGCCACAGTCTTTCCCAACAATAGAGCAGTTTGGAAGAACTGATCTTTGCAATAGATGGGGACTGGCTTTGCTAGCCCCAAGACGAAAACATGTTCCTAGTACATCAAGAAGACCACTGAAATGAAGGAAATCTGTTAGATTGGAAAGGATCAAGGGAATGCTGAGAAATTGCCAGGAAAACAGTAGTCAACCTATGGAGATACATGATTCAAGAGACAAACAACCCCCACAATTAGAAGGAGGGGAGAATTAAAAGGAATTGGAGGAAAATGATGAAGGAGAACCGAAGGAAGACATTGAGAAATCCGGTCAGGAGAAAGAGGGAGTAGAGAAACACAGTGAAAGTCCGCTGCAAAACCAGCTACAAGAAAATGAATTGGCCTAGATTCTAGCCAATATGGACGAATATTTCCAAACTCATAACCCACCTAACCCCCACACCAAAGAAGGACCGCAAGAGCACTCTGCCCATGATAAAAGTGCATCCGAGGAACTGTGTGATGAGGAGGAAGGAGAAGAGGATCACTCTACTCATGATGAGAGTGTATTTGGGATGAATAGTGACAAGAATGAAGAAGAGGAACAATCTGTTCCTAGTCAGAATACACCAGAAGAATTTCTCAATGAAGAAGGGGTAGAAGAAGAGGTTACCCAAGAAGCAATGGAGAAAGCTAGGGTTTCTACCCCTGAACAACCTAGTCAGCATAGCACTGAAGAAGCACCCTGAGAAGAAAATAAGGAAATTGGTAGGGACAAAGGCACAACACTTGAGGTAAAAATCCCAGGCCCTAGTAAATGAACGATTGTTCCTTACTAGAAAACAGAGGAAATTAAAATATTGTGAAAGGAATAGCAGATACTACTTAACATGATTAAGAAACTTCGACAATAGATAAGGGTTTTGAAAATGGCGAAGAAGTCAAAAGGAACCTCTGTGGTAAAGCATGCAACTGCTTAGACAAAACCCCTTAAGAAAAAGATCAAGAGGACTCAAGTCCAACTTGCCATTCAAAACTGAAAGGAATAGCATATGGTTGTTGTCCATGTTGAAGTACAAACAGAGAACGTATCAGCCTATGACAAGGAAATTCAGATAGAGGCACCTTCCTCTAAGGAAATTCGGACCATAGATATGAGACACTGTGATAAGAAGATCCAAGTAGATCTCCCACCTACAACCATTATGTTGGATAATGACCTGAGGATAGTAAATCTGTGAAAGGATTTGGCACAAGCCCATCAAACAATAGAGAAACTTACAGAGCAGACTGTCCCTCAAGAAAAATATGAGAAATTACAACAACAGCTGAGGAACATTAACATATTCGAAAGCCAGGCCTTTGAAGTATGGCGAAAGGCAGAAGAAAGAGTAAAAAAGGTAACTTGTAGACTAGACGTAGTCATCAAACAAATGGATACCTTATGCTCTTTGTATACTGACGTTCTAGTGTGTAGGGCACCTGCTAGGAACTATGCTTTGTTTTTAATGGAAAGATATTTACACTTGAAAATTAAAGTTGTTAAATTAGGAGTACCTATAGAGATAAAAACAATTGATGACTTTATAAACTATTGTAAGCATTACGTGGTGAAAGTTCAGCGATTGTTACGTGAATTCTATTTGCACAATCTTGTATTAGATGGAGAAACAAATCAGAACCCTAGCCCTTTTGTGGGTGATGTCCAATTGCAGGCATTCATTTCTTTTGGTGTTAATCAAATAAAGTGGTTTAAAGCCTACAATGTCTTTCAAAGATAGGAGAATGGATTAGATTTATGGGTGAGAGGTGAACCTAGAGACCCATAACAATTATGGAGTAAACATAGGATCCTAATGAGAACTCAGGGAGTGATCGAGGCATTGGGACCTATCCACACAACAATTATCCGGCAATGGGTAGAATATTTCTTTACTATCAAAGATCTCGCCATAGCAACAACCAAATTTCGATACCAGACTTCTAATCCAAACATCCAAAAACGAGAACCATTCAATTATGAGAACTTTAAGCTAGCTGCTGACCACTTGGGTATCTATGGTGACCTAATTTTGAGAGAAGGCCCGTTTGAGTTAGGTTTGAGGTTCATAAGTCCAATTATTTGGCACCCTGCACCAGGATATGAAGCCTTATATGAAATGCCTAAAGGTTAGACAGGAAATTTTTGTGAATTCCTAGCTAGCCATCATGGTTGTAAGCCACCTCATGAGATCTCTTCTCCAACCTATTCCCTAACTGCCTTGCATGTCAATTACAATGTTTTCATGAGGGCATGAAAAAGGGTAAGCAGGGGGGTGTGTTGAGCAATAGAGAAGGTATGTAATTACCACTTATTTTGTCATCTTTTCCTTAAATTCATAGCTTCTTTACATTATGAAATAAGTATATCATGAAAGATTATGGTAAAGTTTAGAAGATTTCTGTGCAACATAAAATGACTAATAATTACCCTTTTTCAAAGAGGAAAATGGAAGATAGCCATTCCAAAGGAAAAGACAAGACAAAATTAACTATTGTCCCTTTGACAGGGAACCACATCTAAATGAGGCAGTTCAAATTGGAACGTATAAGATAGGAAAAGGAAGGAGTTACCAAATCGGCACAAGAGAATAAGAAGATATCTCCAATTCTTCATTGAATGATTTAGTTACAAGAATTTCCAATTCTTGTCATTACAATTAGAAGTTTGTTTTCAACATTTAGTTACTTTTGCAGAAGCACTATACTACTAACATTACTCTAGCAAATGACCGCCTCAAACTGAGTAAACTCTTTGAGATAACACACCTGGATTGATAATTATTGTAGGGTAAATAGAGGTGAAAAAGACCCTTTTTACTGCTCGACATTGACTAAGAAGATCTTGAATGTGTAGCTAGAAGAAAAGTGTCAAAATCTGGGGTTAACAGTGAACAGGTTCTTCAATAGAATTTAGCCTTTAAATAAGAAATGCCTCCCCTCTTTATTTGTCATAACTGAAAAACTCATGGCCATAGAGGATTATGTCAAGAAACTCCAAGGTATAGCCACGGATGCTGCAAACCTTTCCAACATGAAAGGCATCATAATAGGAAAGGCAATGTTGGAAGCTACCAGCAATCAAATCTACATTAAGCATGAGTTGAAACATGTTTTTGTGGTTAAACCCACCTTTTCAAAATACACTGAAGCTAATGAAATATACAGGAGGCTAATGAAGATCAAGATTCTAGATGAAGAAGCTTGCAGTGACCTGTGTGATTATTAGGAGGAATGAGACAAAGGTTATTGAAGTGACAATGTAAATTTGAGCCAGCACCAGCCATGTTAGCAGAGCCACTGCAACAAAAATAATTTCTCAACAACAACATCCTTGAAAAGAGGGCCAGGTGTCCTAGTTTTCTTAGCGTGGCCACTTCGTGGTTACACTAGTCAATTTTGTTTTGCTGTAATTAATAACAAATTGCCAAGTGTATAAGGCAAATCGTTTTAGGTTTTGCGTTAAATACTTCATGCATTGGAATTATTAGGGGTTGGACCCAAGACATTTGATATTTTTTTTCTCATGGATTATTGTAATCTTGAGCTGGAGCATCAATAAAAAGGGACCATTTGCAATATACTTTATCTGCTTTGACCCAGTGATGTCTTCCCTTTTGTGCTGAATGTATTTATGTTTTATTCATTTATGCATCATTAAGTCTTATTGTAGAGAAAAAATTATAGATTAACATATGTTGTTGGAGCACCTTATTTCTATCTGTGTTTATAATATAAATGTTTGCTTCTGATGTATGATTAAGAAATACTTAACTTCTTTTTAATCATTATTGATATCACTTTCTGTCATCTCATTTCTCATTCTGCTTTTAGATCCTGTATAAATAGTTAGCTTGCCTTGTAAATGTTCTGGAAAATTGATGTTACCACCAAATGCTTGACTCCATGGCCCAATGGAAAGGATTCAAATACGATCTACCCCAAGCAAACAAACAAACAACCAAGAAATCAATCTATAAATATCCTTCATTTTTACACCTAGTCTAACACATTATAGCACTGAAAATAAAGTCAAATCCTAAAAATATAGAGAGAGCCCTCTTTGAGTTTAGGAGTGCTAGATCCTAGACTTCTAAGTAGTTTTATATATATTTTGTGAATTTTTTCTTTCCAATATTCAAAATCACAGAACAATAACATAGTGGTGACCATACTAGGGAGTATTGAAAATTTATCCTTTCATGCAAATTCAGAGTACCCAGTTAAATAGCTTTTGTAGAAATTTCACCTATAGATCAAACTGGTAATGCAATGTACTAAAGCAAAACACATGATCTACTTCTACAAAACATTAAGCAGAAGAAAAATTGATTTCATGAGAAACATCAACCATAAACACATATAACTGATCAAGAGAAATAATCACACATAACATAGATATATCATTGGGGAAAGCACCAGCATAAAACCCCCAACACTGTATTATCAATCAAGTGGAAATCCTCTTCTGTTTACAAAAAATATCAGCTCAAGAGCTATCATATACTTCCTACAATAAAAAGATGAAGATGATAGACTCACTGTGCCTTAATATGTAGGCAACCATCCATCAATCCCCTATTTCCTTGCGCAATTTTGATTGGGGTCCAATTCATAACATATGAGCATTGGCCCCAAATCATACCTGCTACAACCATAGGTCCAACTATGCAATCCTTGACGACACTAGTTCCTCATGCATGCAAGGAATATTGCATGGGAAGATCCAAGCATCTAATAGTACACTGTCCCTCATCTGATCTCAACAAGTTCTCTAACAGAACTGACATGCAACAGTTATCCATGAGTGAATCCTTAGTTATCTAAAATAATAGTTGTCACATGCATGCAAGCATTAACAAACTATATTTTATTATTTTAACAACTTGTTAAAATAATCTAACTGGACTTGACTAGTAAGAAATAAGTCAACCGATTCTCTCATTATAGAACTCATACTTATTCCCTCAATTAGTGGAGGAAATTTAGGATAAATTCCTCAATCAGTGGGACAATTCATGTGCATGCTCACAAAGACTTCAAATTCGAATTTCCTTAACTAATTAACTCAATTGATTTAATTAATTAATATTTCCAACTGCTGTTAAGACCAAGATTAATTTTACTTCCTATAGATAGACTAGGGACAACTATAAATAGGAAGGGACCCAAAAATGCTATTTTTATAACTTTATATTTTTAGCAGTTTCACCTCTCACTCAAGGTGGCCGATGATCTCATTGGCCAAACTGTTATTTTTAGACATGCTATTTTTATCACATTCTAAATTTAGCATTTCTTGTTGCCCACTTTTCAACACTCCCTCTCAACAAGAAAGGGATTATCAACAACCTTGATCCTGTCTCTGTGGAACTCAAACATGCCTTTTGACAATGCCTTTGTCAAAATATCTGCATCCTGCTCCTTGATCGTAATGTAGTGCAACATCATGATCCTCTTGACCACACAATCCTGTAGATGATGATAGTGGATATCTATATGCCTGGACCTGTCATGAAACACTGGATTCTTAGAGAGTTTAATGCAACTCTGATTATCGCAATATATCACTGTAGGATCCATCATCTGACCAAACAATCCCACTAGAATCTTCTGCATCTAGATGGCCTCACATGCAGCCTAACTAGCTGCCATGTAGTCTACCTCTGTTGTGCTAAGTGCAATTGGTCTCTGTTTCAGGCTATACAAGGAAACTGCAGCTGACCCAAGGTTGAAGATCCCTCCAGAAGTGCTCTTCTTGTTTGATGGACTACCTGCCCACTTTGCATCTATGAAGCCTTGGAGCTTCACTCGCTCTATCTACCTGTACCATAATCCATACTATGTAGTGCCTTTGAGATATCTTAGCACATGCTTTGCCACCTTCCAAAATAACTTGGTTGGCTGAACCATAGCTTGACGTAGCTGGTTCATTGCAAAGTACAAATCCGGTCATGTGTTCACCAAATACATGAGTGAACCCACAAGCTACCTATAAACAATAGCAACTACTACCTCACCTAAAGTAGCATCCTCCTTCCTCCGGTTACCTGCTAGAGGAGTCTCCATGGGCTTGCACATCTTCATGTGGAAGCACCTCAGTATCCCATTAACATACTTGCCCTGAGACACAAATACTTCCCCATCTCTCTGCCACACCTCCATGCCTAGAAAGTAGTGCATGAGGCCCATGTCCTTCATCTCAAACTCTCTTGCAAGATCTACCTTGCAAGATTTGATCAAATGATCATCACCTGTCAAAATAAGATCGTCGACATAAAGTATAATAATCAATAGCTTACCATCTACAATGATGTGGTAGAGGTTTGCACTAGCTTCACTCTTGGTGAAGCCCAACCCAGTGAAATCACTGTTGATCCTAGTATGCCAAGCATGGGGTGCTTGCTTTAGCCTATATAATGCTCGCTTGAGCCAACACACATGTGACTCACGATCGAAGGTCTCAAATCCATCTGGCTGCTCTATGTATACCTCTTCCTCAATCTCCCCATTGAGGAATGTTGTATTCACATCCATCTGATGGATCGGCCAACCCATCTATGCTGATAGTGCTAGAATTGATCTAATCAATGAGTACCTTGCAACAAGAGCAAAGGTCTCATCACAGTCAATCCCCTCAACCTGTGAGAAACCATGGGCAACAAACCTTTCCTTGTGTTTCTCAATACTACCACCAGCTACCTGCTTTAGCTTGTAAAGCCATCAAGAAGTAACCACTGACTTGTCCCCCGGTTTAGGAACAACATCCCATACACTGTTTCGCATGATAGAATCATACTCCTCTACCATTGCATCCACCCAAATTGGCTACTGTACTGCCTCCTCAAAAGAAGAAGGCTCAGTCACTACAAACTCCCCAACTAGGGCCATGTGGCTAGTGTATCTATCAGGAGATCTCCTCTGTCTGCGCTGAGAGGATGGCTACCCCAGATTCTCTCTCACATCTTGCATAAATCTATTAGCTTCCTGTGAGAGTTTCTGGCCCTCTCTGGAAGACTCTCTAGTAGTGGTGATCTCCACAGCTGGAATCTCTGCATGCGACTCCTTCGCATCATTAGGAGACTCCTCTTCCTTAGGAACTAATAGTTCCTCATCATCACCATGCAACTTGATATCCCTTTCAAGTGATGCTCACATGGCTCGATGCTCATTGAACTTTAGATCCTTGTGCACCTACAGTCCTCTAACTGATAGGTAGAAACACACGATAGTTGTGAGGTGTATTAGTGTACCCCACAAGTATTCCCAACTCAGCTCTTGGGTCTAGCTTCTTTTGAGCATCTTTGGTCACATGACAGAAGACTGGTGATCCAAAGATGCGAAAGTGACTCACATCTGGCCTCTTCCCCGAAAAAACCTCCATAGGTGTCTTCATCCCCAAAATACGATGAGGACTTCTGTTCTGAAGATATACTACTGTATTCCATGCCTCAACCCACAAATGAAGTGGTAGGCCTTGGTCATTCAACATCGATCGAGTTGCGCCCATAATAGATTTATTCTTCCTTTTAGCCACCCCATTCTGTTGTGGGTTATGAGGTGTCGTGAGTTCCTGTTTAATTCCTTCTGAAGCACAAAAGTCCTTAAAATGTTGGGAAATATACTTTCCACCGTTATCACTTCACAAGGCCTTTATTTTCATCCTTGATTCTTTCTCTGCCAAAGCTTTGAACTCACAAAAATTGAAGAAGGTTTGATGCTTCTTTTGCATGAAGTAGATCCAACATCTATGAGAAAAATCATCAACAAAAATAACATAATACCTTTGCTTTCCGATGGAGGCTGTAGAGAAGGGCCCGCATACATCTGAATGAACTCGCTCCAGAACTGCTCCTGCTCTACCATCCCGATCATGAAAAGAAGATTTTGCATACTTACCCAAAGTGCAACCTTTGCATGTGCTCACTTGCTCCAGCTTGCACTTGGGCAATCCAGTAGAAATTTTCTGCATGATCTTCAAGGCCCCATGAGGCAAGTGGCCCAGTCTCCTATGCCATAACTCGCCAATATCTTGGCCATGCATCACCTCTGCTTTGGAACTCAAAGTAGCACAATCTTCTAGCTATAACTTATAGAGATTCTTAACTCGAACCCCTATCTGTTTGGTCTTTCTAGTGTCGATATGCCTTAGGAAATCCTTTCGCAAAATAAATACTACATCATAGCTTTTATCCTCAAGCATAGCAATAGACACAAGATTCTTTTTCAACCCTGGTACATACATAACATTAGAAAGAGAGAGGGGAGAACCATGCTCCCTCTGAAACACAACCGTACCTTCACCTTAGACACGGTACTTTCTTTCATCACCCATCTTGATTTGTATATGGAGATCCTTCTCCTCCAAAGTGCTAAAAATAGTCTTGTCACTTGACATGTGGAATGAAGCTCCACTATCCAGGTACCAAACACATCCCATGCTAGATGAAACCATGGATGCAATAAGTGAAAATTCCATCTCAAATTGTGATGCTAGAGCATCACCATCACATCCCTTGGAGTAACCTTTATTGGACTTCTTCCTCTTTGGGAAACTAGTAGCATAGTGACCCAACACATGACAATGAAAGCTTCTCACCTTTGACTTGTCAAACTTCTTCCCTCCTTGAGAAGACTTGGATTGGGATGCCTTCCCTTTCCCTTTCTTAGCTTTAGATGCTAAAGCTAAGTTCTCTTTATCATCATTCTTTGATGAAAAATCTCCATCTCTGGTGTTTCCATCTGATCTCCTCCTGCATAAAATCTGACCACAGTCATTCCCAATCTGGTAGTTTTTCCCTTCCATTCACTGAGTCATGGTAGATATGCAAACTTTTAGGAAGGCCAAGGAGTGTTAGACTCAGCATATCATCATTAGTAGTAGTGATCCCTATGCTTGCAATCTCATCTCTACAGTTAGTGAGCTTGTTCAGGAATGTAGTGATCATATCGCCCTTCTTACTCTTGATCTTTCAAAGCTTGTTCTTCAGTGCTAGCTTCCTATGATCACTGCTATTTTGATATAAATCTTTCAATGTTTTACACATTGAAAATAGAGTCTCCTTCCCATGGAGGCTCGAGACTATGTGATCTCGAACTCCCTCTAGGATGATTCTCCTAGCTCTAGCCACATTCTTCTTCTAGCCCGCAACCTGAGTAGCATCAATAGGCTTAGGGACATCTTGATCAATGAATTCCATAATGCTATTATCTTCTAATATTGCCTCCATGTGATCCTTCCAAGCTATGTAGTTTGAGCTACCATCAAGGGCATACTCAAGCCTTAACCCAGTAAAGGCCATCTAGATGAAATCTGAACTGTGATGAGAACTAGATATCTATATCCTGAATAATAAAATTTGAATTTCTTTCTCTTGCTTTTATATTGTTCCTTGCTTGATTAACTGTGCTCTGATGCAATGTACTAAAGCAAAACACATGAACTACTTCTACAAAACATTAAGCGAAAGCAAAATCGATTTCATGAAAAAAATCAACCATAAACACATATAACTGATCAAGAGAAATAATCACACAACACAAATATATCATTGGGGAAAGCACCAACATAAAACCCACAACACTGTATTATCAATCAAGTGGAAATCCTCTTCTATTTACAAAAAATATCAGCTCAAGAGCTATCTTGTACTTCCTACAATCAAAAGATGAAGATGATAGACTCACTATGCCTCAATATGTAGGCAACCATCCATCAATCCCCTATTTCCTTGCGCAATTTTGATTTGGGTCCAGTTCATAACATATGAGCATTGGCCCCAATCATACCTATTGTCAACTATAGGTCCAACTACGCAATCCTTGAGGACACTAGTTCCCCATGCATGCAAGGAATATTCCATCGGAAGATCCAAGCATCTGATAGTACATTGTCCCTCATTTGATCTCAACTGGGTCTCTGACAGAACTGACATGCAACAGTTATCCATGAGTGAATTCTCAGTTATCTAAAATAATAGTTGTCACATGCATGCAAGCATCAACAAACTATATTTTATTATTTTAACAACTTGTTAAAATAATCTAATTGGATTTGACTAGTAAGAACTAAGTCAATTGATTCTCTCATTATAGAACTCATACTTATTCCCTTAATCAGTGGAGGAAATTAAGGATAAATTCCTTAAGCAGTGGGACAACTCATGTGCATGCTCACAAAGACTTAAAATTTGAATTTCCTTAACTAATTAACTCAATTGAATTAATTAATTAATATTTCCAACTACTGTTAAGACCAAGATTAATTTTACTTCCTATAGATAGACTAGGGATTGCTATAAATAGGAAGGGACCCAGAAATGCTATTTTTAGAACTTTCTATTTTTAGCAGTTTCCCCTCTCACTCGAGGTGGCCAATGATCTCACTGGCCAAACTGCTATTTTTAGACATGCTATTTTTAGACATTCTATTTATAGCACATTCTAAATTTAGCATTTCTTATTGCCCACTTTTCAACAGCTCTGTATGATAAGTTTATTCTTAAGAATGGTTTCTTTTCTATTTTTGTATATTTAATATGTCTATGTTCGAGATCTGAACACTGGCTCCCAAAATAATCTCTACTAGATCCCATCCAGATCCAAATCCTCCTCCCATAGTGGACAATCTTGAAAAGATATTAAGGAAAACTCCTAGAACTAAGAGTCAAACAAGTAGTAGATTTCTTCATAGAGCCAAGTCACTTCCTAAAAGCTTTGTTACCTTGCAAGATATCCAGTTTGATTTACACTTTGAACAAGGCTTATTCAGGACTAAATCAGAGAATTGGAAAGATCATATTATCTTTGATCCATCAATCTTACTAAAAAGTCCAGCGAAAGAACTTTCTTCACAAAATTAATCAGATCTTCAACTTTTATAGCATTTTGACACTCTTCAAGATCTAGAGACATACCACCTCAGAAATTGATGGTGCTTACCTTCAACATTTAGTAGAATTAACTGCATTAAACCTAACAACTTCCTCCTTCACATCTCAACCTACTTATATTCAGTCACCAAGTCCTATTGCCTCCATAATTCCTACCCCTTCTTTCAACCTTCAACATAAGGTTACTCAAATTCCTTTACTCTCGTTTCCACCTACTAATATTCCAACCTTATCCACTATTCTACTTTCCTCATGCACCATTCAACTTCCTTCAAGTGGTCATCCACCACCACCACCAATCATGGTTGCCAGGTATGCTCCTTTGGTGCTACCACCCCCCTTGGCTAATATTCCACAAGACTATCAATCCAAGATCACACTATTTGATGGGACAATTCCTTTAACAACCCAACAACATGTGGATAAAATGAATGATTGATTTGACTTGCAAGAGGTAGATGACACAAGTATTAAGATCAGAATGTTTGCTCAAAGTTTAGGAGGAGAAGTTAGAAAATGGTTTAAGTATTTTCCTGCAAATAGTATAAATGATCTCCTTGCATTCCATCGAACCTTTCTTAATAGATGGGAAGTCAAGAAGAATCCTTTACAGATTCTATCAGAATATGAAAATATTAAAAGGGAAGTAGGTGAAATTATACATGACTATTGTGCTAGATTAAACAATACCTATAATGCAATACTTGTAAATATTAAACCACCCCAGGATTTAGCCTTGATAAAGTTTCTAGATGGTTTTGAGACATATATGTCTTACCAGCTTAGGGAAATAAATTCTCCAACACTAGAACCAATGTCGAGAGATGATGTGAGTGTAGAGGCCAATTACAAGCTAAAAGAGCCAGGATGAGAATTGAAATACAAGTGACTTTTAAGGAAGAATCTTCAACTTTTGCAGTAGAAGCCAAAATTGATTCCTTATTAAGGACTATGTAAAGAATGATGGAGAGGATATGTATAAATGATAGGAATTCTCCTAGGGATAATCCACCTATCCAATAGGACCGAAATCCAAACCCTAGGAGAAACACTCCACAAATCAGACAAAGAGATCAAAGAGGCCTAGATCAACAAATAAGGCCACCATTTCAAGAAAATTATGCTGATGAAGGTATAAGTGTAGTTGAAGGTGGAGGAAAATGAGATTAATTTAATGGGAACCATTGAAGATAATTTTGTTTTTCTTAAACAAGAAGAACATGAATTGTTTTTATTAACTCAAATAGATCTGGAATGTGAAGAATTTGACGACTATAAACATGGATTTGAGAATGCTATCTTAGAAGTTAACAGACAATATAATCTTAGGAGAAATAAAAAAAATGATAACTCAAATAAAAAGGATTCTAATAATTGTGCCAAGAAAACTTTAGAGCCTGATCCCAAGAAGACAATTGAAAGCTCTAAGAAAAATGAAAACAATCCAAAAAGGAGAAACACATAAAATATTGCCAAGAAAACAGTTGATGTCTCAACAAAAGTTGTCCAATCCGGAATTCCTATTATAAGTCAGCAAACAGAACTCATAACAAAGGTTGTGTCCGAAAGGACTGATTTCTAAAATTTTCTTAAAAATCAAGCATCCTTCAGTATTGAGAATGAAATCGCTAAATTCAATATCTCTATTCCTCTTACTGAACTAGTAAACAAAAATATGTATAGGTTCCAGGTTCTAAAGGTACTCAACATAGGAGAAAGCACTGATACATTATATTTGAATGATGACTAGCCTAGACTTTTGTTTGGACGAAGAGTTGATGGCAAGCCTCAAGAAGGGGGTGTTCCTCCATTTTATGTCGGCCTTAATATTCATGAGAAGATCGTTAATAATGCAATGTTGGATTCAGGTGTATCACATAACCTCATGCTAATGATTGTTATGGAGAAACTTGGACTTGAAATCACTAGACCATACAAAGATCTATATTCATTTGATTCTGGCAAGGTTAGATGTCTAGGTCTCATTAAGTACCTTTGTGTCATGCTAGCTGTTACACAGTAAAATGTCACTGTCTCCTTGTTAGTCTCCCTACCGTGTCATGAAATTAAATCCATCATGCTCATGCTCTCTGAAATGGCCAAAAAACCCTCTTTGCCTAAGTTTATTGGATCATCGCGACTGTTATTGAAATAACCGCGCTGACTGGCGGATGATAGTGCAATTGATGCACTGCCAGCGCGAAAGCACACGGGTTTCCCGTGCTGATCGGATTTCATAGCCAGCGCATCCTCTGCTTGTACTAAGTCGCGCTGACCAGACCTCTTCTGTTATTGGGATGCGATGTCAGTGCGCCAGCCCAGTTATGCACCCACGCTGATCCTATTTGGGCGAGTTTGTTCTAACAGCCAGCCTTCTAGATGACTCCAGACCTGGTTGTTGGCTTTGTAAAGGTCTCCCTCACTTCTATGGCATGTCTGTTCATCTTATGAGCCACCTTTCTTGGAGATAAGCTTATCCTTCCACCACCCATGGAGACTCTTTCTCCTATATAAGCCTCCACCATTGCCATGAGCAGCTAGTTTTTGACATATAGCTTTGGACATAGAGGAATTCATAGTGCTTTAGTGCTGCTCTTATTAGGCAGTTGGTGTGTTGAGTGTGGATTGCTAGAGAGCTTAAGGAAGGTTATGAAGTCTTGTTGCCTTGTGTGAGAGAGAGAGTTGTTTGTCTTGGGAGATCTACCTCTAAGGGTGAATGCTTATGAGACTTGCTGGCTGGACCCTCTTGAGAAAGACTCAGCGTCAGAACATTGGTTATATCTTTCTCTGTTTTTTATTAATAAATGATAGATGACTACTGTTATGGTTCCATTCTCATTTTTCTTATGATGGTTAATGTGAATTACATCCTTTCTGACTGATGTATAGTTTCTTTTACTAGATTTCACGCTTGTGTTTGTTCTCTCTTTGCATGTGCAGGTGTCCATCCACGAGGATAGTGGAGGATCGTAACCGACCAGAGCGAAGGAGTGAGAGCAGCATCTCTTCATCAAACAAATAGCATTGGAATCCAAGTAGGTGTTCATTACCCACTTGTTAATTGCAATGAGGAACTTGCAGAGTAGCATTGATTGATTGTTGTTAGACCCGTTCTGGGCTAGTAGGGATCGCCTCTATCCATAGAGGGGATTTACCTCTCCAACAATTTGGCGACTCCACTGGGGAGCGTTACTTCTGTCTTTTGTTGCTCATCCTTGTTTTGAGTTTGATTGTCACTCTCTTGTCAAAGATTGGGGATTAGTTCTCTGTTTTTGGTTTCCTGGTTCACTCTGGGAAATGCTTTAACTGTTTCAAAAACTGTTGCCTTGGTTTGGGAGTTTTTGGTTTGATTTTACCTGATTTTTAGCCTCAGCGTGGTTTATATCAGAACAGTCACGCTGACATTGAACATCTGTTTCTTTGGCTTCACTGTCATCGCGTTTATACGTTTAACAGTCGCGCTAACCTTGTTTTCGGGCCAGCGCCCTTAATCCGTGTCCTTCCGCGCTGACAGCGCAAAGCTGCTACGCGTGTTGTCTGGTCAGTGCTTTGTTGCTGAGGGTCACCCGCGCTGATCCTGTAGAATTCATTTTTGTCCAAATTTTCCTCCTGAACCTGTTGGTTTGACTGTCCCCTACTCTTGCCACTTGGTTTATGACTTTTTTTGTTTTGTCTGAACTATGACATACCTGCTTGTGAAGTCTTGTTCCGCAAGGGTTCGTTTGTTGCTTGTTTTTCGGTTTTGCAAAGCCTTCCTTTTTGCTTTCGCTGCTTGGTTTGCATTTTGCCTTAACTTTTATAGTTACTGGAGTGTGTTGGATCGTTGTTTGACTGGTTTTGAGCTCCTATCCTCTGGGTGTTTGCTTTTCTCCATTGATTTCGCACTCAAGCCCTAGGGCATCTAGTGGCCGTGTGTGTGTCAAGCCTTCCGTGGGATCTTGTTTTCCTGTTTGACCAGCCAACTTCAGATTTGTTTTTCACATTTGCTTGGTGATTGCTGGAAGTGTTTTGGTTGTGTTCCAAGTGATTCGCCTTCCTCCTTTGAATTCCTTTTTGTCTTGTTGAGCTTAGATTACACAGCTCATAAGCCTTTGTTTTCCTTTGACTTGGGAAACTGGTTTTTAGTGTCTTGGGAAATTTCTTATGTTTGCATTGAGTGATTTCATTTCTTTTGCTTGGTGTAGCTATCTCTAAAAATCATTTTAAACATTTTGTGCCATTGAAAAGAGAATCAAACTAGTATCTTTTGCATTTAATAGTTAAAAGGAAAAGAACATTTCGTTGGTTTGTGTTTTCAAAATAAAAGTTTCATTTCCTTGCCATTAGTTGCATTAGGTTGTTTGATTGCTTGAGTTCGTTTTGTTTGATTGAAAAATTCCTAACCTTCTCATAGTTAGAATTCATCGAATGAAATGATGTTCCTTGGCATGTAGTTTGCATATAAGTATTTTTGAGAGATTATACGGTAGGACTTGAAATCAAAACTTAATTCAAGATCAACCGTAAAATAAACCAAATTTATCTAAAAATGCATTGGAACTTAACACAAATATCTAGAGGTCTAGGCTAGAGACGTGCTCTGGCGTCATTAAACCTAGTCACTCTTGTTTCGCATTAAGGTTGGGTGATTCCTCCTGGTGTGATTCAATTGTGGTCTAGCACGGATTTGGGCTCCCACGTACCGTCGCGTATATATGGGAGACTCCACTAGGTTTGCATCCTTTATCCATAGGAAGCTGAGTCTGCCGCCTTGTGAACCGTAACGCACCGAACACAGCATTCGGGAAGATTGACTGCAGTACAGAAAGTCCTTGGTTCTCATACGATTGCCAAGGTGTATAAGCAGTTTTACGGGTTGCTTGGTAAACCTTTTGCTTAGAATCTCCAGAGCAGTCACTTTTGATCCTTTTCGGACTCCCTAAAAGAAAAGGTGTAAGTGAGCGTCTTGTCACTTCGTGCTCATTAAACATTTGAAGGAGATAGAGTCATCTTTTCGTCCTTTTCTCGACTCTCGAAACATGAAAAGGTCAAGTTCAGTTCCTGTGTCTTAAAAATTTATTTGGCCACGATAACTTTACCTGGTTAGATCTTGTGTGTGTTTAGTTTTGAGTAGGTTTTTATCATTAGCTTGCCTAGGGTCATTGTTTGATCATCCTGGCGGACCCATCAACTCTGTCTTCTGTCCCAAGTGACAAAGGGTCTCCATCTTCTATTGCCCCTGAAACTCCGGCCTGTGACACTCTTCCCATTGTTCCGAGAATCCAACCATTGAATTCTCAAGCTCCAGAGGACGATTTTTACGAGTTCTTTTACAACCCTATTTGGGAGCCCTCTGACGAGGATTTTCCTGCCACTCTTGTCGGTGCCCCATCTCCGATGGCTTCTTCCGATATGGGCGACACTTCTCCTGTGTCGAGTGGCCCGTCCGTCATGTCGAGTATAGATACTCCCATTCCGGCAATATCCCCCATCATCTCTACGCCCTACACCATTACGCCTTTGGGTGTCATGGTGCAGGCGCATTATAGATCATTGAGGGATGCTATGAACTCGGCAACTTCCTCTTCCATTTGGGATCAAAACATCATCCCTACCACAAGAGAATTTGTTTCCCAAGTCCATCATACTGCTGTTACAACAGTCCCATCCAACCCGACCGTTTGTGTCGCGGTGTCAACTCCAGTTGTTAGCACCGTCACAGCATCATCTGCTGTCACTTCTGTCGCGGGCCCATCTCGAGGTCCAGCGCAAAGTGGTTCATCGATGCATGCTACTAGAGTTGTGCACCCCGCAAGTGGTGCCCCTCCTGCTTTCGATCATATGATGGCAAAGGAGGCATATTTTCAATACTTGCGTAATGTCCAGAGCCCAGATGGGCAAGGCCCATATTATGATCCCAAGAATCATTATATGTTTACCTCCTTGCCTGAAATACCTTATGATGAGGTTTCTGTTCCGTTGAACGTGGCTTGGGGTACCACCGGCTATGGTGGCAGCCAGTACCATCCGAGACAAGGACAGCAAGGACCACGCTACCAGGGTCAACAACCCTACTTGTAGCCTAATCATGGGTAGCAGCATGTTGGCTAGAATTACCCAGGTCAACAGGGAGGCCCACAAGGACAACCCAATCAGGGACAACCTTTGGTCTCTAGTGGTCCGGCTTTTACATATCTTGGGCAACCTTCTGGTAACCCGAGACAACCCAATGCTCAACAAGGTCAACCTGGTACCCACCAAGGCTACCCTTCGGGGCAACCTTATGGGAACCAGGGACAACCTTATGGATAGCAAGGTCAACCTGTAAACCAGCAAGGAAACCCTTCTGGGCAAGGGGGCCAGCCTTACGTACAGCAAGGCCAGCCTACCGCTCAGCAACCATCTGGCCAACAAGGACAAACCTCGGTTGCGGAAGGGCAGCCCCTCACTCAGCAAGCTTGACCTTCTGGGCGAACAGGACCGTCTCAAATCTGACCAGGACAACCTTCTGGCCAGATGGCTCAGCATGCAGGCGGGTACCAATCCCGACCTCCTCTTTTAGGTGGGTATCAATCCCAGCCTCCATATTCAGGCGGGTATCAATCCCAGCCTCCTTATTCTGGCGGGTATCAATATTAGCCTCCTTATTCAGGTGGGTATCAATCCCAGCCTCTGTATTCGGGTGGGTATCAATCCCAGCCTCCTTATTCTGGCGGGTATCAATCCCAGCCTCCTTATTCAGGTGGGTATCAGGCCCAGCCTCCTTATTCGGGTGGGTACCAATCCCAACCCCAGCGTTCAGGTGGGTATCAATCCCAATCTGGTTATCAAATGCCGCTTGGTTCTCAAGCTTAGTACGGATACCAGCAACCCAAGGGGCAAAATCAATATACCGCGTACCAAAATTACCAACAGCTACAGGGTAATCCCTATCAAAATTATCAACAACCTGCCGGCCAGTATGGTAACCAATGGGGTGCTGGGGGGCAGAATCAACAACCCGGTTCTGGGAATAACCCCTACAGTCAAAATCCTTCTAGACAAGGCCCATTTGGGCCTGGCCCATCGGGACAAGGGCAATGGGGGCAACCAGGAACTGGATGGAATTTTGGTTCTACTTCGTGTCCGGGTCAAATGTCTTTTAATTCGCAGCTACCATTTCTAGCGATGTTGGAACTGCTCGATGTGTCAAAGTTGATGAATGATCCCATTCTGCACAATCCACAGTGGCCACCAGTTCCAACCAAAATACCAAGTGACTGCCCCAAATTCGATGGGAAGGCCGAGGAAGATCCTCAAGCTCATGTGATGACGTATCACTTATGGTGTTTGTCAAATTCATGGCTCGACGATTCGATTCGGCTTCGCCTCTTTCAGAGGACCCTCACTGGTTCGGCAGCTAAATGGTACATTGAGTTAACTCGAGCGTCATTCCAAGATTTCAATTCGTTGGCTATGGCATTTTTGACTCATTTTCAGTTACCCATTCGGTATGAGACGGGGACTCACCTCCTTACGTCTCTTAAGCAGGATACTGCTACACATATCTCCGATCATATTCATGAATGGAGAAGGCGTCGTAGGTTGATCAAGTTCTGGATACCTGATCAACTCCTCACCGATTGGTTTACAACTTCCTTTGTCCCCAAGATTGCGCGGGACATCGCCATGGGAGCCTGTGTAACTGAAGAGCAAGTGATCGCGCTCGCTCAGTACCTAGACCTAGTTTATTCTCACTTTGGTACTTTGTATGAGTACTTACCAAACACCCCCAAGCCTGGTACATCCAAGGCTCCACCCAAGCCATCTATTGATGGAGTCATTGGCTCTGTAAACCAAGCCTCTAAAAAATCATCGAATCCTGGGAAGCAAAAGTCAAGTGCATCCAACGTAAACACTTCCCAGGGTGTTGTAAATTCTGGTAAAACTTCCGAGGTCAACGCCATCCAGTCCACCACGGCGGGCAAGGCCTTGAAAGGAAAGAAAAAGGAAAAGGGGAAATGGAAAAATAAATTCGAGCAACCCAAGCAGGAATTCTCTGAACCTCCTGCTGAGGAAGGAGCTAAACGCAAACCTAAGTATCCTTGCCTCATTTGTGAGGAAGATCACTACACTAAGGACTGCCCTAGGTAGTCCGAAGTTAGTCGTTTGTTGAAAGGTGCTCCTGGGGTCCCTACGGTTCTGAAAGAACTCTTTCTCTCTCAGCAAACTCAGATGGTGGCCGACCCCTCTTCTTCTCCCTTTGGTTCCCAGGTCTTCATGGCTAGAACTATTCCTATTCATGAAACAACTCAAGCTAAGGAGTATCCATCATCCGCCAGGAAGGAGCCAGAGGTTCCCTCAAGTGCTCTTCCATCCAGCTCTGGTCCTCTCCATATCGAGAGACCGAGTGTCGAGACGACAATCTGACCCCCTCCCAAAGGGGTACTCAGGAGGTCTTCTTATAACTCGAATGCTCGTGCTGCCTAGCACTATAGCATCGTGGAGGACTTATCGCAGGCTCCGTCTGCTATGTTCGCCTTAGAAGTACTTTAGAGCTGCCCCCCCCAGAGGAAGTCCCTGCTATCGGCCATCGGTGGCATCGACCCCGCGGACTTAGATTTAATTACCTTCGATCTCGAGAGCCATGTTCCTCGACTGCCTCATCAGAAATCTTTCCTCATTCAAGTCATCATCAACTCTAAAATGATCCATCGTACAATCATTGATGAGGGCACACCAACTTGCATTATGTCTATTGCATGTTGGAAAGCCATCGGGTCTCCGACGTTGAGTCAGTCCCCAATGACCTTGGAAGCATTCGATGGGAGAGAATCTCGACCTTATGGTGTCCTTCAATGGCTACCGATTACCTTAGAAGGGAAGACTGTAGAAGTAGAAGTCGAGGTTGTGGACGCAAATCTCACATATAACCTCCTTCTGGGCTGGAGCTGGACGTATGCTATGCGTGCTGTGGCTTCATCCCTCTTCCGTGTCATTCGTTTCCCCCATCAAGGGAAAATTGTCACGGTCGACCAACTCTCTTTTTTCGCTTCCTCTTCTGAGAGAAACGTACCCTTCGTTGAGCATACCTCAGTTCCATTTGAAAGTGTGGGAGCCGGGCTCTTCAAAGAACCCGCCCTTATGGGTGTTTTTTCCCTTCCAACTCCCAACTTCACCTCGATCTCTATGATCTCGGTTCATTATGATCCTTGGCTCCTTCCTTCCATCGACCAGATAGAACCTTGGGGTGAGGAGATGCCGTTGAGTCTAGCCGAGCTCAAATTCATCGAAATTGTTGCTGCATCGACCTCTCATGATCAACCCACCGTCACGAGTGGGGCTCTCGACTCAGATGATTTCCCCCCTTGGTTAGGAGAATACACCTCCTCGGATCCATTGAAGGAAATATTTCCTTTCGATGAGGCTATTATAGAGACTATGTCTCTGGACGAACATCCGTGGTTTCCTCTTCACCACTCTTCCTCCTTTCTCCCTACCTTTCGGGAAACATTTCTTTGTCTTGAGCGGTTTGCTCCATGTCTCCCTTCTCAACCCCTTCAGACGCCCATTCAGATTTATCACACATCGTCCAAAGGGAATTTAGGGAACATCACATAGACGTAACCTATCGACATCTCTGTTAAGGCGGGGATTTTCGAGAACATTTACATAGGAGTGACCTACACTCCTGAGGAGATTCAGGTGTATATCGCACTTTTCCGCGAATTTCGGGATGTCTTTGCATGGTCCTATGAAGAAATGCCCAGTATTGATCCATCTATAGTAGTGCATGAGATACCAACGTATCCTGAGGCCAAACCTGTTCGCCAGGGTTTTCGTCCCGTGCACCCCCATAAGGCGGCAGCCATCAAAGCAGAGGTTGCAAAATTTCTTAATGCAGGATTTATTTATCCCATCCCACTGACAGAATGGGTCTCAAATATCGTCCCTCTCGACAAAAAACAGGGCACCATTCGTGTCTGCGTTGATTACCGTGACATTAACAGAGCTTGCCCAAAGGACAACTACCCCACGCCATTCATTGATCAACTCATTGACGAGTGTGCGGGTAGCGAGATATATTCTTTTATGGACGGCTTCTCTGGTTACAACTAGATTAACATTGCTCCAGCTGATCAACACAAGACGGCCTTCATCTATCCCTGGGGCACCTTTGCTTATAAAAATCTCCCCTTCGGCCTCAAAAATGCCAGCGCTACCTTTCAGCGTGCGATGTCTTATGCTTTCCATGACATCAGACACATCGTACAGCCTTATTCAGATGATCTTCCCGCTCATTCAGCTAAGCGCGCAGACCAACCATCACATCTTCGTGAAATCTTTCTTCGTTGTCGAAACTATAATATCCGATTAAATCCGCACAAATGTGTCTTCTGCGTCGAATCTGGTCAACTTCTCGGGTTTATCGTCTCCTGAGAGGGTATCCGTTTGGATCCCCTTAAAGTCAAGGCAATCTTGAATCTTCCTCCCCCTGCTACTTTGTGGCAATTACAGAGTTTACAGGGGAAAGCTAATTTTCTAAGCCGGTTCATCCCAAACTATGCCGAAGTGGCAAAGGGTTTTACCTGGTTACTGAAGCGTGACACCCCATTACAATGGGATGCCATAGCCGAGGAGTCGTTTGCTCATCTCAAAACCCTCCCGGTTTCCTCCCCTTTGTTCCGGCCTCCAAATTACCATCGTGATTATACACTCTATTTGGCCGCTGCTGATACCACTATCAGCATGGTTTTGGTTCAAGACGATAATGATGGCATCGAGCATGTCATTTATTACCTTAGTCGCAACTTATTAGACATGGAAACTCGATATGCATATGTCGAGAAGTTGGCTCTCGCTGCAGTCTGCGCCGTCCAACGCTTCCGTCACTACATTCTGTTGCGTACTACCTTGGTGATTTCAGATTTCAACCCCATGACCTACATTCTTTCACGACAATTGCTGGGGGGCAAATACTCAAAGTGGATCGTGATCCTCCAAGAGTTCGACTTGGAATTTACTGTGGCCAAGTCTAAGAAATCACTTATTTTTGCTAAACTTTTGTGCTCTTTTCCATCCACCGCTACTTCCTCGCAGATAGAGGAGTCTATTCCAGATGAAACTCTTTTCCTTATCAGCACCCTCGATCCATGGTATGGGGACATAATTGTCTATTTGCAGATGTCCTCCTTCCGCCCCGAGACCTCGAAAGACGTTTGTCGACGGATTCGTCACCAAGCTCAGCCATATCGCATAGTTGGGGACACCCTGTACTGCCTTGGGGTTGATTCGGTTCTTCGTCGATGTCTAACCTTCGAAGAAGCTGAAAGAGTTTTAAATGACTGCCACTCCGGTGCTTGTGGCAGTCACATGTCTGGATATGCCACTGCACAAAAGATCCTCCGTGCTGGCTACTTCTGGCCTTCCATTTTCACGGACTACATTCTAGCCGTCTGCTCTTGTCACGAATGCCAGATTTACCAGCGGAAGATGCGTGCACCCGCTGCCTTGCTGCACCTCGTTGCGACCATAAGCCCCTTTTCCAAATGGGGCATCGATTATGTGACATGTAACCCTCGCTTAGCCGGGGGCATGGTTACATCATCGTTGCTGTAGATTACTTTACAAAATGGTCCGAGGTGATGCCCACATTGTCGAAAGACGGTCATACGGCGGCGCAGTTTCTTTTATTTCTTGGTTCGGGGTTCCACAAACCATTGTCACTGATCACGGAAAACATTTCCGTAATCATATGATGGCCGAGTTGACAACCTAGCTTGGACTTAGGCATGATAGTTCCTCTCCATACTATCCTCAGGAAAACGGTCAGGTTGAAGCCATGAACAAAGTCTTGGTCACGATGCTTCAAAGAATTGTTGGCATGCACAAGTCTAGTTGGCATTTGATGTTGTTCTCCACGTTGTGGGCCTACCGGACCTCCGTGAAGTATGCCACCGATTTCACCCCTTTTCAGTTAGTATATGGACTGGAGGCAACCCTTCCCATTAAGTGTGAGATTCCTTCACTCAAATTAGCTGTCGAGTTACTTCCCGAGACTACTCCTATAGAAGAGTGGCTTATTTACTTGGAACGACTAGACGAGACATGTCGTCTAGCCTCCCTTGCTATCGAAGCTCAAAAGAAGCGAGTGAAAACTCACTTTGATAACTCTCTTAATCCCCACTCTTTCATCGAAGGAGACCTGGTACTGCTCTACGATCAGGCTAATGATAAGCTAGGAGCAGGAAAACTCGAGCCAATGTGGCATGGGCCCTACATTGTAAAAAGAGTTCTACAAAAAGGTGCCTATGAGCTAATCGATTGTGAAGGCAATCCCCTGGACAGGCCCCGTAATGGGCTGTATCTTAAGAAATATTACGCCTGAGTCTAGGCACTCTCTTGTTTACTTTTTACATGAATATGCTTTTTTACAGTGTGTTTAGTGTGTGTGCATGTTCATTTGATTTTTTTCTTCATGTGTTGGCGTGATTGTCGCTTATTGTGTCTTTTTCTTCTGAACAGATGTCTGGATCACCTTATGTTGGTTTCGCTGATGGTGCTTCCCGCAGTACTCACAATTTGTCATCTACAGCATGGATGATCTATGATCCTCATGGTGAGTTTGTAGATATTCAAGGTGTGTGTCTAGGTTGTACAACAAATAATGTAGCTGAATATAGTGCTGTAATTGAATTATTAGCCGAGGCGATTAACCTTGGAATCCGCTCATTAGTTGTAAACCTAGATTCACAGCTTGCAGTCCACCAGCTCAACAGATGATATTCCATCAGAGGTCATCGTATCTTAAGGTTGTATTTACGTGTTAAGTTATTGGAAAGAGATTTTGATTACATTACTTATCATCACATTCCAAGAAGGCTTAATGCTGTAACTGATGCATTGGCTAATTATGTATTAGACAAACATTTGTGAAATATGTAAATCAACAAAACATGAGAAGCATAAGATACAATAAAAACACCATATATATATATCTATATATATATATATATATATATATATATATATTATATATATATATATATATATATATATATATCGTGTGGCGCACTAAGGAACTCAAAAAATAAGTGTACATGTCTGAATAAAGCCAGCATCCTCAGTACATTTGAGACATATGTCTCTCAAAAAACATCAGTGAAAAATAAAACCTAGGTGTCTACTACGGTAGGTTATGCTCTCTATAGCATGCCACCGCTCGTGCCACCCGCCTCAAAAGATGGTGCATCCTGGGTTCTACACCCACTGTATGGATCTGTGCAACTATGGGGACCTCCTCGATCCCCTGGTAATCTGGGACTCTCGCTAGTAAGCCCTCAAGGTTGTGCACCACCGCCTTCCCCATGTCGCCCGCTGGAGGAGCTAAGGCCAAGATCGCGGTGCCTTACCCATCTCTCCGTGCCTCCAGGGCTAGGCCAAGGGGTCTCACAGGTCCCACATCTACATATCATAGCATTTATTAGGACATGTACATGAAAAAATTCAAAAACATTACAAAAGATAAAAAATCAAAAAAGGATCAAGTGTTTTACCTCCATCATCCCACTGCTATCCCGCAGGCAGTGGTAGGTCGGGATCACCACGGAAGTCGATACCAACGTACGGCCAGTCCTCAATGAAGATAACTTGTTGGTCTAGCCACTCTCAGAAGAAAACACCCCACGATACTAAGCGACCGCCACCTCCACGTGGCATGACCCGGGCCCATTTGGTGGCCCTCGTCTCCCGTGGACTGTTAGGTGGGTCCACCACCATGGTCTGCAGCTGAAGGGCTGGCACCCCACTCAAACATGAGCGGGAGTAAGAGCGATCCATAGCCAAACTGCTTCGACTCTCCACGTCGGCGGTTACTCAATTGTCTCTTCATGCTAGTTGTCACAGCTGCTGCCTAGTTGAAAGCTGTGGGCTGTAAGCACTCGAGAGCTAGCAATAGGTTGGCCTTTGAGGCCTCATGGTTGGCCAAACTACTTGCTGCCCGCGTCACTAGAAAGAGTATAGTACGAAGGACTATGATACCAGCACCCACTGATCGAATGCTTGCTTTCCCGCTCTGTGTCTTGTGCGCCTATGGGCACACTCAGGCCATGAGTTGGTCGAGCGTCTCGCCGCTGGGTCGCTGCCCCTCCAGGATGGGCATCACACCTCGGCGTGAAAATCCAGTAAAAAAATAGATATCTGAGGAATCGAACTCGATGTAACGACCTCGAATCGTAAATTTCCCATCCACTCGGTTCCAAGCTCTGATCAAGAGCTCTAGGAGGTCTGGTTGAGCCCTCAAGCGTGGAGTGAGAAAGAATTTTAGCAAACCGCATGCCCACATGCCCGCATTGCATTTCGGCATCCGAAATCAGCAAAAGCGGCCATATCTTTGTTGTCGTGGGCCCTCTCTTGCCACACAAAGGCCATTGTGTCCTGCATAATCACCAAAAAGCATTAGGTTTCCAATCATTGAAAATTATCCATTGAAATTCTTAAAAATTGATTTTCACGGCGCCAGCGTGACTGTTTTTAAAACAGCCGCACTGATAATGGCGGCCCTTTGTATTTTTCTCTGGGTCATCACGGAAGAACACGGGTTTTTCGCGCTGACCCGGAAAATGGTGTGTGTTGATAAAATTGATCAGCGCGGACCCAATGGGCGAATCTGCGCTGACCGAGAGCGCCCCCACACTCAAAGAATTTGGCCAAATGGCCAAATCCTATGGTGAAAATGCTTAAACATAGGCTCAAAATAAATCGCAGGGCAAGAGGAACCTACCTGGAATCAGTTGTCGGAAGGATGGCGTCCACACGATGAACAATTCGCTCCGTCAACTTTGTAGTTCCACAACGTTCTCCAAGGCTGAAATGGTAAAATGGTAAAAAAGTGATTTTTACCCCCCCTATTTATGGTAAAAATTTCCTAATTAACTTTGTAAAAGTGGGTTTTGTCATTTCTATCATGAATTTAATCCTGATGTTATTATATCATGCCTTGATGCATGTTTTATTATGTTTTTCGACATATTGAATGGGTTTACACGGGTGGTTTTCTTGTGCAGGTCCTCAGAACCGGCAAAGTCATGGCAGGTATATATACACTTGGTCCCGAAAAAATGTCATCTTTGAGCTCTTTTCCAACATAAAATAAGAAAAGATAGCTGAGCCTCCTTTCAGCTCGTTAAAAGGAACGAGAGGCGGTCGCTTTTAAAGCTCTTTTTTCGACCATTTAAATTAACAAAGATCGTCGGGTGTTTATCGTTTCACACTCGTTATTGGCTCTAAAATGACGTACTTCTGACCGCTTTTTTACTTTTTCAGGTCAAAGTCACTATTTATGAAAAATACTCCTTGGTCGAAATGATCGGGCAGTTCTTTCGAGCATCGTTTTATACTTTTTCGAGCTCGAGAGACAAAACTTTACGAAAAAGCACCCCCTTGGAGTTTTCTTTTCTGCTGTCTTTTCAAACTCTCTAAACATGAAAAGATGCTGAGTTCTTCCTTTGTCAGACTCGTTAAAACTTAATGACATCGGACTCTGTCAAAATGACGCTCCTCAAGCATATGCTATCCCCGTCAAGCTTGTCATCCAAAAATAACCGGGGTACTCGCCAGAAATGGTGGGGGAAATAAAGGAATCATAATCGTTGTCATCGGCAGTATGTCGCTCTTGAACATGGCACTGTTTGCATTCGTGTCTGGGTGGGGACATCTCATCTTGTTTCACATCTGCCTCCATGGCTTTGGGTTATCCTATTTGACCATTCATCTGCTCATTGTCCTGTCGTCACGACCTCTGATCATTTGACGTCAAATACTGCCAAATCCGTCATTGTGCCACCGATATGTTCAAGAGAGGTAGGCCTCTGCAAGTATAACCTCCCTTTGATATTTCACACAAAACATATTTTCTCTTTCCGTCTCGTGTCGATGATGTGGGAAACATTATGGCCCACCTTCGATGAAGATCGCTTCCTGTCAACTTCAGCTCATTATCCAGGAAAGTGACCTAGAGACTCCCTTCCGGTACCTTGGAGCCTGCATGCCTCAATGGCAGGTTCCTCGTGTTCGCCGTGAGGTTTTCATCATTGGCCTCCGATAGGATGACTCTACAGGTGTTCGACACCAGTTCATTTATTCACACACCGTGGATTGTACCTATAGTACCTTGAGGACCATCGTCATTATTGGTGGCACCTCTCGTGTTTGTTAACAACTTTCATCATTGGCTGGTAATCAGACGATGTTCAAGCATGCTCGACTTCGACTCCTGTATTCACATGTTTGGACTTGTACTTTGTTCGGATTTGGATGGAGTGCAAGACCCTGGTTCTAGTCTGTTGCTGACCAGGTTGCGATTGTGTGGATCATTATTACATGACTCATTGATGGATGGCTGCGCGCATACCTCAGTCTTTTAGGATGGCTGCGACCATACCTCTTATTTTCATGGTCTCTTTAGCTGGGTGGCTGCGTCCATACCACAGACCTTCTTCGTATGTCTTTTGGATGGCTGGGCCCATGCCTAGACTAAATGTAATCGAAATATCAGTTGTATCTACGTGCATGTTCTTCCTGGCGGTGTTCCGGTTCAGTAGTTTTGTAAAGCATTTCACCCCTCCCACTCTCTCGGGCTTCATGCTTTAGGGGGCATCTGTTACATAGTAAAATGTCATTGTATCCTTGTCAGTCTCCCTACTGTGTCATGAAATCAAATCCATCATGCTCATGCTCTCTGAAATGGCCAAAAAACCCTCTTTGCCTAAGTTTATTGGATCATCGTGATTGTTATTGAAATAACCGCGCTGACTGGCGGATGATAGTGCAATTGATGCGCTTCCAGTGCGGAAGCACACGGGTTTCCCACGCTTATTGGATTTCATAGCTAGTGTGTCCTCTACTTGTACTAAGTCGCGCTGACCAGACCTCTTTTGTTATTGGGATGCGATGTCAGCGCGCCAGTCTAGTTATGCACCCGCGCTGATCCAATTTGGGCGAGTTTGTTCTAACACCCAGCCTTCCAGATGACTCCAGACTTGGTTGTTGGCTTTGTAAAGGTCGCCCTCACTTCTATGGCATGTCTGTTCATCTTATGAGCCACCTTTCTTGGAGATAAGCTTATCCTTCCACCACCCATGGAGACTCCTTCTCCTATATAAGCCTCCACCATTGCCATGAGCAGCTAGTTTTTGACATATAGCTTTGGACATAGAGGAATTCATAGTGCTTTAGTGCTGCTCTTAATAGGCAGTTGGTATGTTGATTGTGGATTTCTAGAGAGCTTAAGAAAGGTTGTGAAGTCTTGTTGCCTTGTGTGAGAGAGAGAGTTGTTTGTCTTGGGAGATCTACCTCTAAGGGTGAATGCTTATGAGACTTGGTGGCTGGACCCTCTTGAGAAAGACTCAGCGTCAAAACATTGGTTGTATCTTTCTCTATTTTTGATTAATAAAAGATAGATGGCTACTGTTATGGTTCCATTCTCATTTGTCTTATGATGGTTAATGTGAATTACATCCTTTCTAACTGATGTATAGTTGCTTTTACTAGATTTCACGCTTGTGTTTGTTCTCTCTTTGCATGTGCAGGTGTCCATCCACGAGGATAGTGGAGGATCGTGACCGACCAGAGTGAAGGAGTGAGAGCGACATCTCTTCATCAAACAAATAGCGCTAGAATCCAAGTAGGTGTTCATTACCCACTTGTTAATTACAACTAGGAACTTGCAGAGTAACATTGATTGATTTTTGCTAGACCCGTTCTGGGCTAGTAGGGATCGCCTCTATCCGTAGAGGGGATTTACCTCTCCAACAGGCGCACAATGGGCTAAGGATTTAAAAGATTCCCTGAAACGGCCTATTTCCTGTAGCAATGAGCGATTAGCACTTCGTGCTAATCACGCATCAAAAACTGCCTCTCTTTCTTGTTTTGGAGCTCCGAAGTGCGATTTCTCTTCTGCGCGAAGTTTCGGCTTTCTGGCTACTGACGTCAACATGACGTCAGCTGTGGTGGGTCCCTGGTATAGAATGACATGGCGAGGTGCTGATACTGAAGGTGATACGATGAACTAGCTCCGATGCGATCACAATATCGCATCGGCGGGGTATGGAGAGTGTTTGAGTTGGACATTTGGCGCTTGCGACTGCCGACCGCCGATATCGCAATATCGCGTCGGGTGGTGACGGATGGGCCATGACTTGCATGGAGAGGAAACTGCGATCTTGCGATGCGATCTGGATTTTAAGGATCTACGGAGTGTTAAGGAAGTCGGCAAGGGGTTTGTTGAGGTTGAAAAGGGGGTGAGTGAGTGGGTGCGAAAGGCGATTGAGGTTTCGGAAGGGGTCCGATCACCTCAGAGGGAGTTTATACTCTAAAAGGAGTCCATTGTATTTGCAAGTTGTTTTCAAGGGTGAGGGTTCTTGCTAAGTTTCAGGTAAACTGAGCAATTCCCGAGGGTAGTTATGGTTATTTTTCAGCCAAGGGGAGGGATATTTATATAGGGGATGATTTACATAGTATTAGTAAGGGGATGGGAAAATGTAGGGAGCTAAATAATACTGTTAGTGGTTAATATGGAGATGGTAAGAAAGCACTAAGTTTAGGAGACCTTAGGCTGTTATGAGGGGGATAGAACCATTCTACAGAGAGAGTATGGAACAACTTTGAGTAAAGAAAATATTTACCCAAGCAAATGGTATGAACATGATGGAACTTAAGAGGTATCAAGCAGATCTTGACCTCTTTTGAGGAAGTTAGTTAATGAGTGGGGGAAAGTGGAGAAGGGGGGTTAGTTATACCTCTTTTGAGCTTCTTGCATAGAACTGCCTGCTGATTATGTCCTGAGTGAGATGACACCTGAAAACCTGGAACTGATCAGCAGTTAGGATTCAGCAACCTCAAAACTACCTACGCAGCCTACTTACCTAGCATTTTTTCTTCTTTTGATTTGGTTGCACTTAGACTTGCAAACCCATTATTCCATTTTTTCTTTTTATTCTTTCCTATCTACAGACTACCCTTATTTCTTCCAAGGGCCCAGATTGAATTGTTGGGCTCCTTTGATTCTCTACCTATCTAAGAATCTACCAAGATTAAACTGTTTAGACAGATTTACATTCTCTATATTCTAAAACAGGAAATTTAAACCTAAGGAGACCAAGATTAAGCTGTTTGGACCTCCCTTTAACTGAAAATTGGCGATACAGGGATGACATTTCAAAAATTTGGAAGGTAATTATGAACTCAAAGTAGCCTTCTTCGCTTGGAGACTGTTAAGTAAATACGGAGCATTGCAGCATGCAAAGTATGACATATTTGGCCTGTAAAAATGTCAATCATGAAATATGAGTAACCTGCTGCAGCAGGAGGCT
>APFE030867875.1:74956-139547 GCA_000404065.3 Pinus taeda
GGTTATGCTCTCTATAGCATGCCACCGCTCGTGCCACCCGCCTCAAAAGATGGTGCATCCTGGGTTCTACACCCACTGTATGGATCTGTGCAACTATGGGGACCTCCTCGATCCCCTGGTAATCTGGGACTCTCGCTAGTAAGCCCTCAAGGTTGTGCACCACCGCCTTCCCCATGTCGCCCGCTGGAGGAGCTAAGGCCAAGATCGCGGTGCCTTACCCATCTCTCCGTGCCTCCAGGGCTAGGCCAAGGGGTCTCACAGGTCCCACATCTACATATCATAGCATTTATTAGGACATGTACATGAAAAAATTCAAAAACATTACAAAAGATAAAAAATCAAAAAAGGATCAAGTGTTTTACCTCCATCATCCCACTGCTATCCCGCAGGCAGTGGTAGGTCGGGATCACCACGGAAGTCGATACCAACGTACGGCCAGTCCTCAATGAAGATAACTTGTTGGTCTAGCCACTCTCAGAAGAAAACACCCCACGATACTAAGCGACCGCCACCTCCACGTGGCATGACCCGGGCCCATTTGGTGGCCCTCGTCTCCCGTGGACTGTTAGGTGGGTCCACCACCATGGTCTGCAGCTGAAGGGCTGGCACCCCACTCAAACATGAGCGGGAGTAAGAGCGATCCATAGCCAAACTGCTTCGACTCTCCACGTCGGCGGTTACTCAATTGTCTCTTCATGCTAGTTGTCACAGCTGCTGCCTAGTTGAAAGCTGTGGGCTGTAAGCACTCGAGAGCTAGCAATAGGTTGGCCTTTGAGGCCTCATGGTTGGCCAAACTACTTGCTGCCCGCGTCACTAGAAAGAGTATAGTACGAAGGACTATGATACCAGCACCCACTGATCGAATGCTTGCTTTCCCGCTCTGTGTCTTGTGCGCCTATGGGCACACTCAGGCCATGAGTTGGTCGAGCGTCTCGCCGCTGGGTCGCTGCCCCTCCAGGATGGGCATCACACCTCGGCGTGAAAATCCAGTAAAAAAATAGATATCTGAGGAATCGAACTCGATGTAACGACCTCGAATCGTAAATTTCCCATCCACTCGGTTCCAAGCTCTGATCAAGAGCTCTAGGAGGTCTGGTTGAGCCCTCAAGCGTGGAGTGAGAAAGAATTTTAGCAAACCGCATGCCCACATGCCCGCATTGCATTTCGGCATCCGAAATCAGCAAAAGCGGCCATATCTTTGTTGTCGTGGGCCCTCTCTTGCCACACAAAGGCCATTGTGTCCTGCATAATCACCAAAAAGCATTAGGTTTCCAATCATTGAAAATTATCCATTGAAATTCTTAAAAATTGATTTTCACGGCGCCAGCGTGACTGTTTTTAAAACAGCCGCACTGATAATGGCGGCCCTTTGTATTTTTCTCTGGGTCATCACGGAAGAACACGGGTTTTTCGCGCTGACCCGGAAAATGGTGTGTGTTGATAAAATTGATCAGCGCGGACCCAATGGGCGAATCTGCGCTGACCGAGAGCGCCCCCACACTCAAAGAATTTGGCCAAATGGCCAAATCCTATGGTGAAAATGCTTAAACATAGGCTCAAAATAAATCGCAGGGCAAGAGGAACCTACCTGGAATCAGTTGTCGGAAGGATGGCGTCCACACGATGAACAATTCGCTCCGTCAACTTTGTAGTTCCACAACGTTCTCCAAGGCTGAAATGGTAAAATGGTAAAAAAGTGATTTTTACCCCCCCTATTTATGGTAAAAATTTCCTAATTAACTTTGTAAAAGTGGGTTTTGTCATTTCTATCATGAATTTAATCCTGATGTTATTATATCATGCCTTGATGCATGTTTTATTATGTTTTTCGACATATTGAATGGGTTTACACGGGTGGTTTTCTTGTGCAGGTCCTCAGAACCGGCAAAGTCATGGCAGGTATATATACACTTGGTCCCGAAAAAATGTCATCTTTGAGCTCTTTTCCAACATAAAATAAGAAAAGATAGCTGAGCCTCCTTTCAGCTCGTTAAAAGGAACGAGAGGCGGTCGCTTTTAAAGCTCTTTTTTCGACCATTTAAATTAACAAAGATCGTCGGGTGTTTATCGTTTCACACTCGTTATTGGCTCTAAAATGACGTACTTCTGACCGCTTTTTTACTTTTTCAGGTCAAAGTCACTATTTATGAAAAATACTCCTTGGTCGAAATGATCGGGCAGTTCTTTCGAGCATCGTTTTATACTTTTTCGAGCTCGAGAGACAAAACTTTACGAAAAAGCACCCCCTTGGAGTTTTCTTTTCTGCTGTCTTTTCAAACTCTCTAAACATGAAAAGATGCTGAGTTCTTCCTTTGTCAGACTCGTTAAAACTTAATGACATCGGACTCTGTCAAAATGACGCTCCTCAAGCATATGCTATCCCTGTCAAGCTTGTCATCCAAAAATAACCGGGGTACTCGCCAGAAATGGTGGGGGAAATAAAGGAATCATAATCGTTGTCATCGGCAGTATGTCGCTCTTGAACATGGCACTGTTTGCATTCGTGTCTGGGTGGGGACATCTCATCTTGTTTCACATCTGCCTCCATGGCTTTGGGTTATCCTATTTGACCATTCATCTGCTCATTGTCCTGTCGTCACGACCTCTGATCATTTGACGTCAAATACTGCCAAATCCGTCATTGTGCCACCGATATGTTCAAGAGAGGTAGGCCTCTGCAAGTATAACCTCCCTTTGATATTTCACACAAAACATATTTTCTCTTTCCGTCTCGTGTCGATGATGTGGGAAACATTATGGCCCACCTTCGATGAAGATCGCTTCCTGTCAACTTCAGCTCATTATCCAGGAAAGTGACCTAGAGACTCCCTTCCGGTACCTTGGAGCCTGCATGCCTCAATGGCAGGTTCCTCGTGTTCGCCGTGAGGTTTTCATCATTGGCCTCCGATAGGATGACTCTACAGGTGTTCGACACCAGTTCATTTATTCACACACCGTGGATTGTACCTATAGTACCTTGAGGACCATCGTCATTATTGGTGGCACCTCTCGTGTTTGTTAACAACTTTCATCATTGGCTGGTAATCAGACGATGTTCAAGCATGCTCGACTTCGACTCCTGTATTCACATGTTTGGACTTGTACTTTGTTCGGATTTGGATGGAGTGCAAGACCCTGGTTCTAGTCTGTTGCTGACCAGGTTGCGATTGTGTGGATCATTATTACATGACTCATTGATGGATGGCTGCGCGCATACCTCAGTCTTTTAGGATGGCTGCGACCATACCTCTTATTTTCATGGTCTCTTTAGCTGGGTGGCTGCGTCCATACCACAGACCTTCTTCGTATGTCTTTTGGATGGCTGGGCCCATGCCTAGACTAAATGTAATCGAAATATCAGTTGTATCTACGTGCATGTTCTTCCTGGCGGTGTTCCGGTTCAGTAGTTTTGTAAAGCATTTCACCCCTCCCACTCTCTCGGGCTTCATGCTTTAGGGGGCATCTGTTACATAGTAAAATGTCATTGTATCCTTGTCAGTCTCCCTACTGTGTCATGAAATCAAATCCATCATGCTCATGCTCTCTGAAATGGCCAAAAAACCCTCTTTGCCTAAGTTTATTGGATCATCGTGATTGTTATTGAAATAACCGCGCTGACTGGCGGATGATAGTGCAATTGATGCGCTTCCAGTGCGGAAGCACACGGGTTTCCCACGCTTATTGGATTTCATAGCTAGTGTGTCCTCTACTTGTACTAAGTCGCGCTGACCAGACCTCTTTTGTTATTGGGATGCGATGTCAGCGCGCCAGTCTAGTTATGCACCCGCGCTGATCCAATTTGGGCGAGTTTGTTCTAACACCCAGCCTTCCAGATGACTCCAGACTTGGTTGTTGGCTTTGTAAAGGTCGCCCTCACTTCTATGGCATGTCTGTTCATCTTATGAGCCACCTTTCTTGGAGATAAGCTTATCCTTCCACCACCCATGGAGACTCCTTCTCCTATATAAGCCTCCACCATTGCCATGAGCAGCTAGTTTTTGACATATAGCTTTGGACATAGAGGAATTCATAGTGCTTTAGTGCTGCTCTTAATAGGCAGTTGGTATGTTGATTGTGGATTTCTAGAGAGCTTAAGAAAGGTTGTGAAGTCTTGTTGCCTTGTGTGAGAGAGAGAGTTGTTTGTCTTGGGAGATCTACCTCTAAGGGTGAATGCTTATGAGACTTGGTGGCTGGACCCTCTTGAGAAAGACTCAGCGTCAAAACATTGGTTGTATCTTTCTCTATTTTTGATTAATAAAAGATAGATGGCTACTGTTATGGTTCCATTCTCATTTGTCTTATGATGGTTAATGTGAATTACATCCTTTCTAACTGATGTATAGTTGCTTTTACTAGATTTCACGCTTGTGTTTGTTCTCTCTTTGCATGTGCAGGTGTCCATCCACGAGGATAGTGGAGGATCGTGACCGACCAGAGTGAAGGAGTGAGAGCGACATCTCTTCATCAAACAAATAGCGCTAGAATCCAAGTAGGTGTTCATTACCCACTTGTTAATTACAACTAGGAACTTGCAGAGTAACATTGATTGATTTTTGCTAGACCCGTTCTGGGCTAGTAGGGATCGCCTCTATCCGTAGAGGGGATTTACCTCTCCAACAGGCGCACAATGGGCTAAGGATTTAAAAGATTCCCTGAAACGGCCTATTTCCTGTAGCAATGAGCGATTAGCACTTCGTGCTAATCACGCATCAAAAACTGCCTCTCTTTCTTGTTTTGGAGCTCCGAAGTGCGATTTCTCTTCTGCGCGAAGTTTCGGCTTTCTGGCTACTGACGTCAACATGACGTCAGCTGTGGTGGGTCCCTGGTATAGAATGACATGGCGAGGTGCTGATACTGAAGGTGATACGATGAACTAGCTCCGATGCGATCACAATATCGCATCGGCGGGGTATGGAGAGTGTTTGAGTTGGACATTTGGCGCTTGCGACTGCCGACCGCCGATATCGCAATATCGCGTCGGGTGGTGACGGATGGGCCATGACTTGCATGGAGAGGAAACTGCGATCTTGCGATGCGATCTGGATTTTAAGGATCTACGGAGTGTTAAGGAAGTCGGCAAGGGGTTTGTTGAGGTTGAAAAGGGGGTGAGTGAGTGGGTGCGAAAGGCGATTGAGGTTTCGGAAGGGGTCCGATCACCTCAGAGGGAGTTTATACTCTAAAAGGAGTCCATTGTATTTGCAAGTTGTTTTCAAGGGTGAGGGTTCTTGCTAAGTTTCAGGTAAACTGAGCAATTCCCGAGGGTAGTTATGGTTATTTTTCAGCCAAGGGGAGGGATATTTATATAGGGGATGATTTACATAGTATTAGTAAGGGGATGGGAAAATGTAGGGAGCTAAATAATACTGTTAGTGGTTAATATGGAGATGGTAAGAAAGCACTAAGTTTAGGAGACCTTAGGCTGTTATGAGGGGGATAGAACCATTCTACAGAGAGAGTATGGAACAACTTTGAGTAAAGAAAATATTTACCCAAGCAAATGGTATGAACATGATGGAACTTAAGAGGTATCAAGCAGATCTTGACCTCTTTTGAGGAAGTTAGTTAATGAGTGGGGGAAAGTGGAGAAGGGGGGTTAGTTATACCTCTTTTGAGCTTCTTGCATAGAACTGCCTGCTGATTATGTCCTGAGTGAGATGACACCTGAAAACCTGGAACTGATCAGCAGTTAGGATTCAGCAACCTCAAAACTACCTACGCAGCCTACTTACCTAGCATTTTTTCTTCTTTTGATTTGGTTGCACTTAGACTTGCAAACCCATTATTCCATTTTTTCTTTTTATTCTTTCCTATCTACAGACTACCCTTATTTCTTCCAAGGGCCCAGATTGAATTGTTGGGCTCCTTTGATTCTCTACCTATCTAAGAATCTACCAAGATTAAACTGTTTAGACAGATTTACATTCTCTATATTCTAAAACAGGAAATTTAAACCTAAGGAGACCAAGATTAAGCTGTTTGGACCTCCCTTTAACTGAAAATTGGCGATACAGGGATGACATTTCAAAAATTTGGAAGGTAATTATGAACTCAAAGTAGCCTTCTTCGCTTGGAGACTGTTAAGTAAATACGGAGCATTGCAGCATGCAAAGTATGACATATTTGGCCTGTAAAAATGTCAATCATGAAATATGAGTAACCTGCTGCAGCAGGAGGCTAACAATGGCTCCACTTGGGGATGGCTTCTCCTTGTGAGAAGCCAAGAAGAGCAGGTCAGAATGCCTTAGTCTTTAGCTGTTGCTGTTTAAATTGTAAAACACCACCTGCTTTCTTCTGCGTGCTCCAGCATTATGGACTCTTGCAAAAAATAAAAAAACTGATATATACAACTATATACAAATCAACCACCATCTGCTCTTTTCAAGCAGGAGGATCATTGTAGTGCTTCAACATCCGACCATTGACCGGGCCTTCTTCGGCTGTGTTGCCATCTGGAGATTTGAGAAAATAGATGTTATTTCCTTGCACAACGCTGATAATGTATGGACCTTTCCATAGGAAATCGAATTTTGCATGTTTTCCCTTGTCTTCTCTCCTGGAATCCCATCTTAGAACTTTGCTGCCTACCCAGAAATCCTCTGCTTTGGTCTTCTTATCAAACATCTTCTTAAGTTTTTCCTGCAGTATCTGAGCTCTGTTGAAAACTTGTTCTCTAGTTTGCTGAAGGTGAATGGTCTAATTAACTCTTCTCTGCATGTCATTCAGTTCAGCCTGAATTTCTTGCAACAATTTGATAGTGGGTGTTCTCAGAGATGAAGGAAACTTGGCTTCCATGCCATATACAAGTTCATAGGGACTCATCCCGATGGATTTTTTGGTGGAAAGTCTGTCTGCCCAAAGAGCATTTGTGAGCTTTTTGTGCCAGTTCTTTTTGTTTTCTTCCAGCATCTTCTTTATGATATTGATGAGGCTTTTGTTGGAAGACTCGGCCAAGCCATTACCTTGCGGGTAATAAGCTGTGGAGTGACCTAAGGTAATGTGGTATTTATGGCAAAAGTTGATGATTTTTTTGGATTTGAAAACAACAGTGTTGTCGGTAATAATTTTCTCCGGGCAGCCAAATCTAGAAAGGATGTTGCTCTCAAGGAATTGGATAATGGTGGAGTCATTAGCTTGCCTACACGGGATGGCTTCAATCCACTAGGTGAAATAGTCGGTGGCTGTTAAAATCCATTTGTGTTGGCCTGAGGAAGAGGGATAGATTTCTCCAGTGAAGTCAAGACCCCATTGTTGAAAAGGTTTCTCAGTTGAAATGGGCTTAAGGGGCAAGGGAAATAGCTTTCTTTTTCCTTCAAATATTTGGCATTTGTGGCATGAAGCAGTAAACTTCTTCACATCTGAAAATAAAGAAGGCCAGTAATAACCAACCCGTAAGATCTTGTCCTCCGTGGATCTCCAATATAAGTGCCCTCCACAGTCACCTGCATGAAACTCTTCCATAATGTTGTTAGTTTCATCTATGGTTAAACATTTAAGCAAAATACCTTCGTGATTTTTCCAAAATAAAGTACCCTCTATGACACAAAAGTTTGATGATTTCATCCTTAGAAATCTTTTCTTGGTTCTGGACAATCCTGGGGGAGCACACAGGTTTAATAATGCAAAGCAAATATCAGCGTACCAAGGGGATTGCATGAAGTTTTCACTGATCTGTGGAGTCGCCAGCTCCGGTTCATCGTCCAATTGATTAATGTCTAATGCTTGGAAGTTTTTTTCAGACATTAGCTTGGCTAACCCTTGTCCTTTTATGAGCTTGGTGGGCTTTATCTCAATGTCGTATTCAAGGATGCTAGCAATCCATTTGCCTCTTCTGCCTTCCAGTCCCTGTTGAGTTAGTATATCCTTGACAACAGCATTAGGGACATATGCAATCACATGGCAGTACAGGATGTAAATTCTGAAGTCTTTGATGGCTTTGACCAGGGTGTATGCTTGCTTCTCTATAATCTAAAATTTCCAGGGTGCGTCTCTCAAAGCTCGGCTGAAGAAAGCAATTGGCTTCTCGTTGCCCTGATCATCTTTCTGCAGAAGGACCACATCTGTAGTGTGTTTAGATGTGAAGGAAAAAATGATAAAGTATCTGTCGAATTGAGGACTGGTAAGGACAGGTGTTTGAGTCAGGGCAGTTTTTATACTTTCGAAAGCCTGCTTGGCTTCAAGAGACCATCTTACCTTGGCATCCTTTTTTATCATGTTTCTCAATAACCTTACTAGCTCGGCTAGATTTGGGATAAATCTCCTCAGGAAATTGATCTTTCCGAGGAACGCTTGCAATTATTTTATGTTTCTTGGGTAAGGGATTTGGAGGATAGCTTGAATTCTTTCTGGGTCAATTCTGATCCCATCTTTTGATATTATATGCCCTAAAAGCTTGCCTTCCTCCAGGGCGAACAGAGACTTCTTAGGGTTCAAGGAAATGCCGTATTTCCTACATGTGATGAAAATTTGCCTTAAGTGCTTAAGGTGCTCTTGATCAGATTTGGAAAATGGGGTCAGTTCATCCAGGTAAATTACGAGGAAATCATGTATCTCCTTAGCAAACGCAATGTCCATTACCCTTTGAAAGGTAGCACCGGTGTTTTTCAGCCCAAAAGGCATTTTAACATACTTGAACATTCCTAGGGTGTGGTAAAATCTGTTTTGTCCTGGTCATCTGGGTGAACAAGGATTTGGTTAAATCCTGAAAATCCATCTAGTAAAGAAATTCTAGAGGAACCCACTACTCTTTGCAAGATATGATCCATTTTGGGCAAGGGGTAGTGGTCTTTTATAGAGACCTAGTTTAAATTTCTCAAGTCTACACACAGTCTTATTTCTCATGTTTTCTTTCTGGTGGGAACTAAATTAGACACCCATTCAAAGAATCTGATGGGTGCAATGATACCTGCTTCAAACATTCTCTTTATTTCCTTTTCAATCAAAGGAAGAAGCATGGGGTTGATTCTTCTGAGTTTTTGTTTGAACGGTTTCTGATTTGGTTTTAGGGGAATGGTATGTTGGATTACTGAAGTGTCATAGGACTTTAAGTCCTCATAACTCCAGGCAAATACATCTTGAAATTCTTTGAACAAATCCACATATTTCAGTTTTTGGTCAGGAGGCAGATTTTTGGATAGTTTAATCATTCTGGGATGTTCTGCTGTTCCTATGTTGTGTTCTTCTATGGCGGCATTCAAAGGTTCCATCTTTGGTTTTTTGGCCACATCATTGTCATCAAACATGTCCTCTAATGGAGTAAGGCCGACAGGAAGAACATTTCCTTTTAGATCAATAAACTCATCTTTTATTTTGGCTGTCTCCTGTGAACAAAGTTGTTTCAGCTGCCCTATGTTTGATTAGTCAAAAATGGTTGGGCTTAGGATTTGTTTAGCTATTGCAGCTATTAGAGTCAGGTGTTTTTCTTCTGCTAACTGTTGTGATTCGGCTATCACATCCATGTCAATGTTTGTGTTGGAGAATTCGTCCTCCAGAGTCAAAAAATTGTTAATCTAGGCATAATCTTGGAATACCTGCCAATTCTCGACATTGTTAGGGACTGAAGGTATGTGTTTTATTTCAGCAGTTAAATGGTGATTTGGTTCAAAGGGAAGCTTACATGTGCTAGCTAAGGTGGCTAGGCTATGGGCATGCATATTATGGTCTCATGCAATTTTGGCCAACTCAAATTCACTGAAGGCGCTAAGCAATTTGCTGGCAGTGGCTCTGTAAGCTCTCATTCTACTATCATTAGCGACAAAGTTGCCCTTTATCTGTTGGATGATCAAGTCTGAATCACCTAGGATGGAGATGGTAGTAGCTCCCAGGGTTTTGAGCAACTTGAGACCTAATAGAAGAGCTTCATACTCCGCCATGTTGTTTGTACATCTGAAATTGAGTCCATAGGTGTGGCCTTGTGCGCGATTCTCGTGAGTATTGTAAATCCACACTCCAGCCCCTGCTCCTAACTTGTTAACTGAACCATAAAACTCCAAATACCATGTGGTTTCTCGTTCGAGGTTTGTATTGAGAGTTTCAGTTGTTTGGGGGACGGGTGGACTGGTAATTTCTGTTTTGGGATTTTCTTCTTGCTGCTTGTTGGTTGCCTTGGCTATTGAGACAATTTCATGGGCATTGGCAACCGATATCTCATTGACGTTCGTTCCTTACTCCAGAGATAATGGCTTATCATTAGTTGGAGGGTTGGTGTCATCATTAAATAAAATAAAAGAATCCATATTAGAATGGATTGAGTATATGGGAAAATTTTTGGGTTTTGCCTCACTGCTTACCACATATTTCATTAATGTTTCCCTATAGAGTCTCTTTGGTTGCCCAAAGACAGATATGGTGGTGTAAGAGAGGTCGAATTGAAGGGATCCTTGCAATTTTTCTCCCCACGATCTGGATAGAAGCATACCATACTTTGTGGGAATGTCGGCAACTACTACGTCCATCAAGAGTGTCTTGTTGGGGAATCGGACTAGGGAGACACAAAGGTCTTTGATCAGGCCTAGACATTTGACCTGAATTGAATCAAAGGAATACAGATCTTTGTATGGCCTTGTGATATCGAGATTCAACTTTTCCATTAAAGATTTGGGCATAAGGTTATGTGAGGCGCCTAAGTCAAACATAGCATTGTGCGGCATTTTTTCATGTATGTGCAGACTGACATAGAAAGGTAGAACAGGTCCGTAAGTTTTTTTTCCGTCAACTTCTGGCCCGAACAGTAGTTCAGGGGTGTCATCTAAAACGTTTACATCATCCCTAACTTCTGGTAATTGAAGCGACTTTTGAATTTGTTGTCTATATACATCATGCTTAGCCAGTTCTGAGAGGGGAATGGAAATCTTGAGTTTTCCAATTTCTGTTTCTAAACTAAACGGTTTTTCCACTGAGTTCCTGGCATTGACAGTGGTGAACTTTTCTTTTTCAGGCATACTCTCTATATTCTCTTTTGGAATGTCAGTATCACGGTGTATGAATGTTTGTGGTATCTCTGTTTTGTGAAGATGTTTGGGAATGCTCTTGAGATATTTTTTCGAATGGGAGGTGGGCAGAGGCTGCTCAATAGAACAATGTGTATATGTTACATCCTCCACCATAACCTGATGAGGGTTTGGGATAGGGATGTCAGCTGGTTGGCTGTTAGTGATCTTCCCTTTAGTTTTGTTGAGTTTTTTGCTATCTTTTGTTTTGCTAGGTGGAAGAACGTCAACAGTCCTTGTTCTTAATTTGTATTGCTTGTGTACCTCGTATATAGCAGTGTCATATCCTTGTTTAAAGTCAAAGGACTCACCCGATTTGGTGCGGAGTTGTTCTGTATCAAGGTATGGTTGGTCATCTTCTGTGAGGAAGATTTGTTGTTCATTCTCTGAATCTATCAGGTTCATATGCATCCTGTCTGTAGGCTCAGTGGATGTAGATGCCTCTGCATAGTTTTTCTGAAAAGGAGGCCTAATATCGTGGTCCGGAGTGGCCCTACCTATGTTCGCGTTTTGGGTTTTTCTGAAGTTTGGGTTCCTTGTGGGATTGGGTTGTTGACCCTCCCATGAAGTTTTCCTCTCAACATTGTCTAATCTATCTCCCAGTTTGTGCATGCCACTAACGACCGCATCTAGCTTCTGCTCAAAAGAGGAGGGTTCTTCTTTGAAAGTGGTTCTTCTCTCAGTTCTAGTTCTGTTTCTTTTAGCGATTAGATTTGCTTCCACACTCACTGCAGCGTCTTGCATTTCTCCGAGGCTTTAAGGGGCTCTTTCCCTTAATTGATACGCCATATCGGCATCGAAGCCATCTCGGAATTTGTATAATGCGAGGTTAGGTGGAGGTCTTAGTTTTGGTGGTATTGCATTGCAAACATTGTTAAATCTTGCATAGTAATCCAAAACAGCTTCCCCAGGGCCTCTCTTGATAGTATCATAATCGGACAGTATGTGCAGGGGGTCCTTCTTTTTCTCCCATTTATTAATGAATGTATGGTATAAGGCTTCTGGGTTTCCTATAGAATTGGGTGGAAGTGCCCTAAACCAAGTTATGACATCACCAGTCAAACTTTGGACAAAAATCTTCATTCTTACACTCTCATCATCAATCTCATAACTCTCGAAATAATCTTGCATTTTTTTTGTATGTTGTAGGGCGGTGTAGGAGGTTGTTCCATCGAAATAAGTGATTTTCGATTGGTAGTCCTGAGGCATAGCCCCGGGATTAGCAGGTAATTGTAATGGCGCATACCTAGCCATGATGACAGGGGTAAGCGGAGCACCTGAAGCAGCGGGGACCACAGGAATAACTGGAATAGAAGGAGTAGTACTGGTAGTAGGGATATGAGATAGAGGTGTAGCGGAGCTACTTGGAGAAGCGGGTGATAAGCCAGGGGAATTCGGGGTCGATCGGAATAGAACTTTGACGGGGGTTGGTACACTAATCGGCTGAACTGTTTCAGAACTATCAGCAGTTTGGTATTCTTTTTGCTTTTGTTTTCTAATGATATTAGGAATTAAATTCGGATTTTAAACAGTAGGTGGGCTACTGGGATCATGATTTGATCGTGTATTACGTGTTTGTTTCTTAGGAGCCAGCTTCTAATATATTTTTGGGAAATTTTCTAAAAACCGCAACAGCATAGGTCGACCGAGACTTTTGCAAGTCGGTTTCTTCCTCTGTAGAGCTGCAGACTGGTTTAATTAATTTATCTGAGGAGTTCCCCAGTGGAGTCGCCATTATGTTATCACTCAGGTTGTCCCTAGGCTCTTTATAGGGATACGGCTGAGGTAACCACAAACCAATCTTTGGGTTGCAGGTTCTAGCCCACCTGCAATCAGAGAGGGCTCTCTCTTTATGATTCAACTTCTGTTGATGATTTTAGGCTAGCTTTTGGCTCAAGGGTATTTTGTTTGTGATTGGATGGGAGGTAGGATTCTCCAACAAAGAGGCAAGGTAAGGTGTGATAAGTTTCGAACCATTGGGCATGGAGTCACGGATTGAGGCTTGCTATTGCGTTTTCTTGGTCACAAGGGGATTATGGAGTGGGATAGCCACACAGGATACAATTATCAATCTACTGAAAGGATGGAATGAAAACCAGGGATGAAAGGCAAAGGAGAATCATTTCATCATGCTGAAAAAGAGGAGAAATGGATGAATGGGATCCAGGAGCAATTAAGAATTCTTAAATATTCATTCATATATGAAAGAAACAGCGTAAACAAGATCATTTAAGTATACATGCTCATTGCTATTTCTGAAGAAAACATCGAAAAATGCAAAAATTGAACTTAAGGTGTAGTGAAACAAATCTTAAGCTATTCTTTTTTCCTGCAATTTAGAAGGCGGGATGGTGGTAAAAAACATAAAAATTAACAGAGGAGAGAAACACTTATTGAATCATGTAGAAGCATAGGAATTCTGTAATCATTCCTTGGCCAAGTGAACACATCAAGTAGTTTGGCAATCCATGCTTTCAGCAATATTTGATTATAGAAAATATGACAGTTACAGTGCAGGTCTCTGCTCAGAGAAAATGCTGGGAAGGAAACTAACCAACTGCTACCAACCAACCAACCCCTCACAACATTGTTTAGGGTGGTATTTATAAGCAAAATATCGGAAAGAAATTCATTACAATTGACCTAAACAGGTATGCTAGAAAACTCTTCAAAAATCTAAGTGTTGCTGGAATTAAATGCAAGTGAATCTTTTTGGCTTCGCTAGGGCAGTTGAATCAGAAAAGATGACAATGTGGCCCTTGGAGGCTAGATGCGATGCTGCTGGAATGATTGTGCTTTGGGAACTGTAGTTCTGCTCTGGTGTGAGTTAAATGTGCAATAATTATGATTTGAGGGCTTTGAGTGGCTTCGCCCTCTTTCTTTGAATCTGCTGGAAGGTATTAAATGTTCTCCTGCTTCGGGCCACTGCTCTATATTTTAACTGATACTCTTTGCCGCTACATTGATGGCTTCCACTGTCTACTGATACTCTTTGATACACTTGATACCTGATGATTTGATCTGATACACTTTAAACTTTGTCATTGATCTGCTGCTGTCTTTAAACCAGATCAATTCGGCAAGATCGGGCGATTTTCGGGCTTTTTCGGCACACAACGGGCTAAGGAATCAAAAGATTCCCCGAAGATTCCCTGAAATGGCCTATTTCCCGTAGTGATACGTGATTAGTGCTTCGCGCTAATCGCGCATCGAAAACTTCCCCTGTTTCTTGTTTTGGAGCTCCGAAGTGCGATTTCTCTTCCTACGCGAAGTTTCGGCTTTCTGGCTGCTGACGTCAGCATGACGTCGGCTATACAGCAGATGACGTCAGTTGTGGTGGGTCACTGGTATAGAATGACATGGCGAGGCCCTGATACTAAAGGTGATGTGATGAACTAGCTCTGATGCGATTGCAATATCGCATCGGTGGGGAACGGAGGGTGTTTGAGTTGGAAATTTGGCGCTTGTGACCGCCGACCGCCGATATCGCAATATCGTGTCGGGTGGTGACGAATGGGTCATGACTTGCATGGAGAGGAAACTACGATCTTGCGATGTGATCTGGCTTTTAAGGATCTGCGGAGTGTTAACGAAGTCGGCAAGGGGTTTGTTGAGGTTGAAAAGGGGGTGAGTGAGTGGGTGCGAAAGGTGATTGAGGTTTCGGAAGGAGTCCGATCACCTCAGAGGGAGTTTATACTCTGGAAGGAGTCCATTGTATTTGCAAGTTGTTTTCAAAGGTGAGGGTTCTTGCTAAGTTTCAAGTAAACTGAGCAATTCTCGGGGGTACTTATGGTTATTTTTCAACCAGGGGGAGGGATATTTATATAGGGGATGATTTACATAGTATTAGTAAGGGGATGGGAAAATGTAGGGAGCTAAATAATACTGTTAGTGGTTAATATGGAGATGGTAAGAAAACGCTAAGTTCAAGAGACCTTAGGCTGTTACGAGGGGGATAAAACCATTCTATAGAGAGAGTATGGAACAACTTTGAGTAAAGCAGATCTTTACCCAAACAAATGGTATGAACATGATGGAACTTAAGAGGTATGAAGCAGATCTTGACCTCTTTTGAGGAAGTTAGTTAATGATTGGGGGAAAGTGGAGAAGGGGGGTTAGTTATACCTCTTTTGAGCTTCTCGCATAGAACTGCCTGCTGATTATGTCCTGAGTGAGATGACACCTGAAAACCTGGAACTGATCAGCAGTTAGGATTCAACAACCTCAAAACTACCTACCCAACCTACTTACCTAGCATTTTTTCTTCTTTTGATTTGGGTGCACTTAGACTTGCAAACCCATCATTCCATTTTTTCTTTTCATGCTTTCCTATCTACAGACTACCCTTATTTCTTTCAAGGGCCCAAATTGAACTGTTGGGCTCCTTTGATTCTCTACCTATCTAAGAAGCTTCCAAGATTAAACTGTTTGGACAGATTTACTTTCTCTATATTCTAAAACAGGAAATTTAAACCTAAGGAGACCAAGATTAAGCTGTTTGGACCTCCCTTTAACTGAAAATTGGCAATACCGGGATGACGTTTCAAAAATTTGGAAGGTAATTATGAACTCAAAATAGCCTTCTTCGCTTGGAGACTGTTAAGCAAATATGGAGCATTGCAGCATGCAAAGTATGACATATTTGGCTTGTAAAAATGTAAATCATGAAATATGAGTAACCTGCTGCAGCAGGAGGCTAACAGACCTCACATTGTTTAGTGTGGGAGATCCATCTGGTATGATGGCTTGGTTGCGATTGTCTTCAGGATCTGCCTCAACTCTTGCTTGTCAGCACAGGAGAGTGGTATCATTTGTCTTCGACAAGTGAGGTTTGTGTGCCTGGTGATTGCTAGTGTTACTTTTGTCAATGGTTTCTTCACTGTAGAGGGAGAGGGTGAGAGTGAGTCCCAATTCAGTTGGGAGGAAGCTCCAACTCTGCTAGGAAGCGCAACACAACAGGATGTCAACAACTTCTGAAGGAGCAATCCACATGGATGTGGCAGTCACAACACATAAGGGAAGATAACACATACAACACTTAATGGATGAGTCCGCATGAGTGCAATGGTTATTAAATCAAATTTTATGTGAAAGGTCTATATGATGTCTGAGGGGAGAGCTACCACAGATGAGATAGCACTAACAACATATACAACACATTTTAATTAACAGATTATGAATTACAACAAGTGAGACAAGTTCAAGTGTTCAACATAGGTTAAAAAAAAATGCATTACAAGTGTTCAAGATTAGTCTTACATTAGTTACAATACATGTGTGAAAACGTGTTGGCCTATTAGCAGGCTTCAAAATTAAGCAAAAGTTCCAAGACACATCGTTACACCATACATCACTAACCCTGTGCATGGGGTGTTGGAGCCACTACTTACTCCTCAAAGAAAATATTACAGACTCCCTTGGCTATGTAGAAGGAACTGAGGTGAAAAGTCCATTCATGTAAAAAGGAGGGGCTATTTACAGCCAAGCATGAAACTAACACTTATGGCTGTTCATCTTCCCTCATGACTGTTTGACTTCCATGACTCTTCGACTTTACATGACTCTTTGTACAAAAAGTGGGTCTCCTGGACTTCCATGTTACATTACATTGTTTGAAAACATGGCCCATAGTAGAGATGTGGATGACATGACTCATTACATGAATCGACAGGATAGTGCTAGTAAATTTGTATTGTTGTTGGAGTGCATGTCGAGCTGCAGTGCTGCTGGGTGATGGATGTCATCATGGGGTGTCATAGCTTCACCTCTGCATGGCAAAGGGCATGGAGTCTTCAATGGTCATTAGTTTGCTTGAATATTGCTTTCGCAAGTTTCTCCTTTCTTGTATGTTGGAAGGCTTGATAGGATCATCTATTCGCAAAAGTTGCATCTTCATCCATTCATCCATCCATGAGCACATTTTCCATGTTTTCTTGTTCATCCATCCACGAACACATCTTTTCATGATCATCTGTTCATGAGAACATCTCTTCACATGCATCTTTCATTCGTCTCTTGGTGAACCTATCCTTCTGCATGTGCTCCCTTCGTTCATCCCATTCATCATCGCGCCATGTTTGTTGGTGTACTTGTACCTGGAGTCGCTCATGATGAGATGGCGTCAAATCTAGAAACCTCCTAGTTTACCATGGCACATGATCATTCCAGATGCAGGTGACTGGGAGAGGAAACAAGGTTGTGAGGTAAGATGATGGCTCTCGATACTAATAGTGAAAACTACCCAAGGGTCACTGGGTGATGAAGATGGAAAATCCATGACGACAGTGACTAACTGTGAGGTCTGGCTCAGCTGGAGGGAAAAGCTATGCAAATTTTGGGAGGGACAGTCTGGGCTGCTAGAAAGCAAGGCAGAAAAAATTTGTGCATTTTTTGGAATGAGTGGGTAGTAGGTGCTTGATAGCAAAATTTTTGTATTTCTTGGAGGAACGGGTCGGGATGTAGGGAGGATTAGCAAATAGAATTTGCATAGTTTTTTGGAGGAACTAGTCAGGTGTCTAGTAGCCAAATATGAACATTTCCTCAAGGGAACTGGCAGCTGGCTATTGGGTCGCTGGAAATAAAAAATACACAATTCCTAAGGGGAATAGGTAGTCAGCTTCTAGGAGCTTGGCAGTAGAAACTGCACAATTTCTAGAGGCAATTGTCAGTCTGCTACTGGGAGTTACTAGTGAGATAAATTGCATTGATGTTGCGAGGTCAACCTACTGATATATCTACACAATTTTTTGAGCTGAGCGGACTACTGGGCAGTAGAGGGCCTTCTCATGAAAAGTGCGCAATTTTTTGGATGAGTAGTCATTCGATTGTCGGGAGGATTGGATGGAAAAACTATGCAATTTTTTGAGGGAGACAGGGATGGGCATTGGGTCTCTATCCAACCTGTCTGCGTAATTTATTCAGTCAGCAAAGCGGGTAAGGTTAGTAGCATCTATGTGATTTTTGAGGGGATTCATTCCTTGTGTGGCTATTGGGTCCAACTATCTCGGTGGCCAGCATGAAGGTTGATTGAATTGCTTGCGAGCAACGCAACTTGAAATGACTTTCTTAGTGCTTCTATGTTGTTCTAGGTGATAGTCAATCGAGGTGGTGGTAGGTTGATGGTCTGGATTTTAGAGGGGATTTTGGTCGTCAAAACATCAGCAAAATGACTAAGTGTGTGAATGAGTTAAATATGAAAATGTGACCTTACAAACACACACCCACATGAGCTGACAATGAGACGACTCAAACTAACCAGACACACATGTTCAACGTGACTGACTGACAGTGCAAGCAACAAGCATGACACTCACAATTGATCGTTGATCAAACGTGATGATGCTTGCATGACAATGAATGTGACTCCATATATGAGTGAGATAGTTTTCATAGCAAACATAACATGTGCACATGAAGCGAAGACCTTGAGCATGACCAAAACATGGTCGCAAGCATGATATTGACATCAACATGCAAAAACTTGGGTGGAAATGGACAAGTAAAGTGGGTGCAAAGGCTCACACGAGCTCATGGAGTGAACCCGAGTGTATGAAACCATCAAGTGAAACTCTCAAGGGAGGCTCTGAATTTGTGTGCAAGCCAAAATTTTGGACGGTGGTTGTACCCGCTACAACACTTGGCGACACATTGGTAGAACTCCAACTTCTCTGTTTTGGTTCATTGATAGCACAGGGCCTTGGTCTTTTAGGGAGAATTGAAATGTTGTTCGAGTTAGTTTTGCTTCCCCACTTATGCCATGGACATACATGTTTCACCTTTTGCCAACTTAATCAAACACAATCAAAAGTTCAACTTGATCATAGTGTTTTGAATTGGGAAGGGTAGTTTAGCTCATGAGTTGAAGATTTTTAGACTATAAGTTTACATCTTTGGTGTTGCTCCCTACCAGCAGGCCTAGACAGTACCCCAGTGGAGTCACATAGGAGCGCACATATTGCTCCATTGCCAACGAGCGTGGTTAGTACCCCGGTGGAGTTGCATGCTTAATCTCTTTGTGTGGGAAGCCTTTCTCTTCTTTCACCTTTGTATTTTTCAATAGGACTGTGCATAGGCACTTATTTATTTTTTGGGCGGAAGAGGGATCCTAACTTATTGAGACCATAAGAAGTTGTTCCTTTAGAGAAGCATGTAATACCTATGACATAGGTTTTCTCATTTATATTTTCCCCTTCTCCATTTCTACTAGTTGGATGAGCTTGAACACACATAGCAAAAGGCTGAGTACAGGCATGGGGATTCCTAGTGTGGACACAAGTTCATGGCTGGACCAAAAATTCCCTTGCAGATAGTTTGTATTTTCCATCAAGACTTCATTGGCCAAAGATTATAACCAAGCACAGAGAAGACAGACAGAAGATTGGCCAATTGTTGTAGTGTCACAAGTCTCTTCAAATTTCAGCCACATACCTATTTAAAAGCCAAAATGTAGTAGTTGGCAGCACTTATTTACAGAAAAAAATATTAATATACCAAGCAAACAAAATAAACATTAAAAAAAAAGATAGTAAGTAGAGCAAACAAAGTGAAAACAAAGATAATAATCAAAGCAAACAAGGTAAAAACAATAAGAAAACTATGTACATGGCACAGGCCTGACCCGACCTACTAAAAGTAATGCTTGAGATCTTGACTAGGAAGGTTGTCAATCCTCCCGTCAAGTTATTGCAGATGATATGTGTGTGGGCCAAGATTCTCGTGGACTGTATATGGACCAATCCACATGGGTTGGAACTTAGTATCTTTTCCTTTGTCTTCATGGAGCTTATCCCATTTCAGAACTAAGTCACCAACACCGAAGTTAGCCTTCCCTACGGACTTCTTATCGAACCATCCCTTGATATGGTTTTGGTGGAGTGTGAATTTTTCTTTTTGCTTTCATCCTTTCTTCTTGAAGCTTATGGAGAGCATTCATCCTACGTTGTACTAGCTGGCAAGGCTTGCCTTGGGATTCTTGGGAAATCTAAAGTGCAGGCGAGTAGAAATTTTGGGAGAGGATGGATTATTTTCTGTAAACTTGGAAGTATGGTGAGGTGTTCAGATAGGGCTTGGGTGTTATACGATCATCCCATAATGCATTCTTTAAGGAGGTATGCCCATTGTGCTACTTAGAGAAAACGGTCTTCTTGAGTATGTGGATGAGGTTTTTGTTCGTGGATTATGTGAGATTGTTTCCTTGGTTAGATGAATGCTTTATCACTATACCATTCTGTAATGAAAAATCATAATGTTTCAAAGAAGAGAAGTAGGTTTTATTATAAAAAAAATTGATACTGGAACACCAAAGTGTGAGATGATGTTTTGCTAGAGGAAGTTGATGACCTTCTGGTGATTCACTTGTTTTAGTGGAACTGTTTCTGCCCACCATGTGAAGTAGTTTGTTTCTGTTAGGATGTAGTAGTCTTACTTTCACGAATGTGGGAATATTTCCCCATTGATATCTAGGCCCCACTATTGGAATGGTTCAGTCACTGCAGTAGGGTGTAGTGGGGTTGTTGATCTTCGTTTTCTGCCAGCGCATCGTTGACGGACTGGCCACTTGCGGGCACAAGCATGTGCATCCTTGAATAATGTCGGCTAGTAGAAACCAGCTTAAATAACTTTGTGCGCAGTGGTGTTTCCCGCAAAGTGACCCCCAATAGGTCCATCATGCAGATCTCAAAGTACCTTCTCTGAATCATGTGCCACCAGGCACCTGAGCAAAACTCCATTACTGTGCTTTCTATAATGCACTCCATGCACCAATTGATATGCTAAGGCTTTAAGGCATAATGCCCTCTTCTGTATGATGGAAAAGTGAGACGGTATGGTGCCATTCTCAAGGTACTGGTACACATCTATGTACCAAGAGGTTTTGTCTTTTGTGGGTGTTGCTCGCCTTATATCATACATCTCAATTTCCTACTCCCGGTTGACAAGCTCTTCTTCACTCTCTGGGGTGTGTACTACTTCAACTGCAAGTTTGTAGACCCCATGTCCTTTTATCATGTGAACTAGCTTGATGTTGAGATCATACTCTTGCAAGCCTGTCATCTAGTTTGCACGTCATTCACCCAGTTCTTGTTACACGAGAAATGTGCAGACTCCTGGGTGCGGGACAAATACTGTTTAGTGGTTCTTCAACAAGTAGGTCCTGAAGTGTTTCACCATCTTGTAAACTACATAAGCTTGATTTTCAATGGTGGGGTAGTTGAGTTCTAGTCCTTGCATGCTTGCACTCATGAAGGAGATTGGGCATTCATCGTTCATCTCATCCTTCTGAGTGAGTACTACAGATAGTGAATTATCAGAGGCAAAGGCATATAGTAGGAAATATTTCTTGAAGTTTGGGTTGTAGAGTGTAGGTGCTTCCATAATGGCCTACTTTATCCAGGCAAATGCATACTTTTCCCTCTTATCCTAGTTATAGACTGCATCTTTCTTGATCATGTTTTGCGTGGGCTTAAGTATCTGTGCATAATCCGAGATGAACTTTGAGAGGAAGTTTATCCTCCCCAAGAAGGAATGTATGGCTTTCTTGTTGGCTGGGTAAGGGATTTGTGTGATAGTCTGAACCTGATCTAGATCCACCTTGATCCTGCTTTTGGAAATAATGTGCCTGAGGAGGTTCCCCTCCAACACTGCGAATACACTCTTTTTGGGATTCAAGGAAATCCAATATCTCCGACATCACTCGAAAATTTTCTTCAGATGGCATATGTGGTCCTATCATCCTCTTGAAAACACAGTCACATCATCAAGGTATACCACTACACTTTGTCCGATGAGTCTACAAAAAGCGATGTTCATGGTGTGCTAAAATGTTGTGTCTACGTTTACAAGCCCATATGACATTCGTCTGTAAGTGAATGTACGAAAAGTAGTTTTGAGTTTGTCAGTTTCTGCTACCAGAACCTGATTGTATCCGGAGAAACCATTGAGAAGAGAAAACATATGTGCCCCAGATACTGTTTGCAAAATGTGGTCGATAGATAGTGCGTGGTAGTTGTCTTTGTCTGAGGTGTGGTTTACATTCTAGAAATCGACACACAAGTGGATTTACTTGGACTTCTTACGTACAGGAACAAGATTTGAAACCCATGTGGAATGATGAAATTTTTATATGAACTGTGCATCCAACATCTTAGTAAGATCTTTATGTATGAGGGGTTCAAGCAACAGATGTACTTTCCTCAGCTTCTATTGATATGGCTTGACCCTTTGTTTGATTAGGATGATATGTTGGATGATCTGCATCTCATAAGTTTTCACATCATCATACGTCCATGCAATCACAACTTGGTACTATTTGAACAAGTGAATAAAGGCATACTGCTCTTGCTGTGTACAACATGTAACAAGATTGACAAACTTTGGACCTTGTTCTATTCCCAGGTTAATTAGTTCATGCCTCATGGTGGAACTATGAGTCTTGTTGTTCCATGGCCCCTAAAAACAATCTTGCATGTCATAAAGCTTTCCAATGTTACCACACCCTTTGTGATAAGGTGGCCTTTCTTGTTACCATGTTTAGCTTGTAGAGAGCGCTCGTGCTCGTCATCATCTATCACTGCATCTTTGAAAACATCAATGTTGGCCATGAAATACACTATATGTTGATCATCATTAAACACACGTAAGTTAGTTATGTTGTGTGGGATAGATCGTTTGTACAAAATTTCAATAGTAAATCTATCCCTAATCGGTGACATTCTCGAAGCTGCATTTTCTAGCACATTGGCAACTAAATTACATGTACATGGTACAACAATGATATTAAATGCTTGGAAGTTTGATATTAGTCACCATACCTCTTGCTGGTAACTTTTGTGATGCGGTGATAAATAGTGAATGATGTTACATAGCTGTCGTACCACTATCTATGAATCGCCTACCAATTTGAGTGTGACCATGTTGAGGCTAATGGCTTTCTGCAAGCTTAACATGAGTGCTTCATACTCAACAATGTTATTCATGAACTTGAACTCCAAGCTACTTGAAACTAGATGCTTCTGGTTGTAAGGCTCGATCAAGGCACACTCGGCTCCTGAGACGCTGTGTCTTTGATCCATCAAAGTACATGGTCCACAACTTTTCTGTACATGGACCGCTTGATGTGTTAGTACTACTATTACTACTATTGCTACTGCCACTACTACTATTAGTACAATGCACTGTACAAGTTTCATTACCATTAGTTAGGCAAGGAAGGAGTCCCAACTGTGTTTCTAGTGGGCTTGGAGTTGGCCATGCAGGATAACACCCCAATGCTGTTCCAAGGAGGCAGTTGGCAAACATGAGATCTACGAAGGCAAATGGTTCATTTTCACCATTAAGGAGAGTGACATTATACTTCATTTGCCTCTAAGACAACACCTGATTTGGTTGCACTTTCCCTTGTACGGAAGCCACATGTGAGAGTAGTCTGTACCAAAATATCCATCTAGCTTGTTGGACTAGTCTCTACTCAGTAGTAGACTGTATGCTTCCGGTATGTCCATAACCACTATGTTAATGCATTGGTGGACTTGAACATCATGAGATAGTCAGATGATCACATCTCGTAGCTCACTAATGGCTCGTACTGATGTTTGATCAGCTTGGGTGATTTGTGCATATTTCTCACTCCATTGTGCATTGATCTTTTTCGCAATAGAGAGGGCATGGCATTACTTCCGCACCGGAATCAACCAAGTAGTTGTGAACATTGTAATTGAAAATTTCAAAAGATAGTAGGAATATAGGGCAACCAGAGTTCGCTTCTTCCATCTGGAGTGTATTGAGCACAGTGGAAAGTGATCTGGGAGGTGTGCTTGCTCTCTTGCTGGTAGAGGTTGCACTGTCTATTGATATTTATCCCAATGCACACAGTAGGATATCTCGCTAACTCTGGATCTTAGTTAACTTGAAAAAATTGATGTTCACTAAATTTTTCTTCATGTCATCAACAATGTCGTAGTCAAGTGGTGATAGACTCAACAAGGTCTCTGGGGTAGAAAGGATGTTCGTGCTGTCCCATGAAGTGTTTCAAAGCTTGCTGCTCATGGATGTACTCTTGTCTGCCAATGTATTCACGGGCTTGTTTTTTGTTTTCTGCTTTGGGGTGGCTGGTGGGTCGACATTTCTCATCAACAGTCCCATCTTCTCTTGCATTTCCCAAAGTGTGGGGGGAGCCCCTTTACTCTTAATACTGTAGCAGTTAGTTTGCTTTTGGGGATGCTTCTCGGTATTTGTCTTTGACATTGTTCGCAAGCACTCTACATGTTCATGACATGCCAAGAGCTCAGTGGTTTATCAGGTAAAACCTCTTTGTCATCATCACTTTCTTCTGGCTCTCCTGCATATTGTTTTCTACATCGAGTGTATGACTACAAAAAGAGCTTGCAACTCGCTTCCTATCTGAACAAGACTTCTCGGGGTGATGTTCTTCGCGGAAAGAATGAAACTTAGGTTCTGCACATTGTTCGACCTCGAACACAGTTTTCTGCGTAGTTTTTGGAATGAATTGGTTGCTCCTTGATGAGATGATTGCTTTTCTTTGTCTAGGCAGATTCCTACTTGTAAATGTGTCTATTTTCCATTGTTTGAGCTCAAAAGCTTCTGTCACCAAGTTCTTGACAAGGCAAGTGAAGGTCTCAATATCAGTTGCTTCTTATCTCTACCCTTGCTCGCCATTGCTTGGGACTTCCTGCACACGTCCTTGGAGTCCTTTGTTGATTCTTCATCCTTGATGACTCTAATTACGTGCAGGTATTTCTCAAGAACAATAGCCTCTTCATAGTTTTCTAAGAGTGTTGGTTTCATAGCTCGCTTGATGAACTCCGCAATGCTGGTCAACAGTGTAGACATGTAGTAATCAACAATGATGGATTCATGAGATTTAATGTCCATTGCAAATTTTTTCAATATGCATGTAAACCTCTGATTGAAGTCTTTTACCTTTTCTTTTCCCTCCATCTTGAGGCTTCCCAATTCTTTGAGTAGCATGGCAAGGATCTTGTAATCAGAAATTTTTTCAAGGAACATGTGTTTGAATGCACCCTAGTTCTGTATAGAGTTTGATGGAAGGCTATGATACCATGTGGCTGTGCAACCATCCAAGGTACATGGGAACAATCTACATGCTATGTCATCATGCCATACCTCAAGGATATAAAACTATAGGTAGAAATTGTCCAAGTGGTCTTCTGCCTTCACTGTGTTGTCAGGGTTGAACTTGATGTTCATTATGTCCACTATCTTCGACATCTTATGCAGAACATCCAGGAGAGCTAATGCTCCCTGATTCATCCATTCCAAATTTGGGTCAGCCATCTCTTCTTCTTCTTTGTCCTCTTCCTCTCTTTTAGAATTGGATGGTTCTAGCTTTGAGTCCATTGGTTCGACTCCGCCTCTACCTCCTCTGCTACCTTTCCCTCCACCTCCAGTACCAAAGTTCGATCCCAAGATCACAAGAGTGTCTTGTGCACCTTGTCGAAAGACCGGAGGTTCCTCTCCATCTTCAATAGCCTTTTCCAAACCTTCAAGTGTGGTAAGGAGTGCTTCTTCAACCAAGATACAAAAAATCTTGTAGGGATGGCTTTTGGCTTTCTTGATGTGTATGTAAGATGATGTATGCCTGGGATTAGTCTGACTTCTTTTGTGAACTGGCGAGTGATGGAACGGATGGAGTAAAGGTGTTGATACAAAATCTCATGTTCAATCCTGGAAGGTGAGAAGTAACCAACTACAGAGTCGCGTGTAGGTGAGAGGGAGTGTGAGTTACTACCTTGACTAGATGGTTGATGAATGAGTGTGAGAGGATGTTGAGCCATATATAACTAGCTTCCTTCCTTCTAGCATTAGAAATGTTGATGGTGATGGACTCACCAACATTCAGGGGATCATCCCAATATGAAGTCCCAACTAGACCTCACACCATTTGGTGTGGGATTCCCATCCGATATGATGGCCCACTTACCATTGTCTTAAGGATTTGCCTCAACTCTTGCTTGTCAGCATGGGAGAGTGGTCTGTTTTGTTTTCGAGAAGTGAGGTTTGTGTGCCTGGTGATTGCTAGTGTTACTTGTGTGAATCGTTCTTTCACTATAGAGGAAGAGGGTGAGAGTGAGTGCGAAGATGGTTGGGAGTAAGATCCAACTCTGCTATGAACACACAACACAATAGGATGTGCAAAGCTTCTAGAGAAGCAGTCCACACAGATGTAGCATCACAACACTAAGTGAATGATTTCTCACAAGTGCAGTGATTGTTACAACAAGGTTTATGTGAAATTCCCATCTGATGTCTGGGGGGAATAGCTACCATGGGCAAGATAGCGTTAACAACATATACAACTCATTTTTGTTAATAGATTATGCATTACAACAAGTGAAATAAGTTCAAGTGTTCAACACAGGTTAAGGAAACATGCATTACAAGTGTTCAAGATTAGTCTTACAACAATTACAATACATGTGTGAAAACGTGTCGGCCTATTAGTGGCCTTCTGAATTAAGAGAAAGTTCCAAGACATGTCGTTAGACCATATATCACTAACCCCTTGTGCAGGGCGTTGGAGCCACTACTTACTCCTCAAAGAAAATATGGAAAACTCTCTTGGATATGTGGGAGGAGCTTAGGTGAAAATTCCATTCATGTGCAAATGAAGGGGTATTTATAGCCAAGGGTGAAATTGACCCTTGTGGCTGTTTGACTTCCCTCATGACTATTTGACTTCCATGACTCTTCGACTTTACATAACTCTTTACACAACAAGTGGGTCTCTTGTACTTACATGTTACATTACATTTTTTGGCAACATGGCCCATAGTAGAGATGTGGATGACATGACTCATGACATGACTTGACATAACAATGCTAGTACATTCATGTTACTGTTGGAGTGCATCTCGAGCTGCAGTGCTGCTGGATGATGGATGTCTTCATGGTGTGTAACTGCTTCACCTCCACATGGAAAAGTGTGTGGTGTCTTCGATGGTCATTGGTTTGCTTGATGTTTCTTTGGAACAATGCTCCTTGATTGTATGTTGGAAGGCTTGAATGGCTCATCTGTTCATGAAAGGTGCATGTTCATCCGTTCGTCTATCCATGAGAACATCTTGCATGTTTTCTCATCTATCCGTCTACAAACATATCTTTGCATGATCACCCATTCGCGAGCACATCCCTTCACGTGCATCATTCATTTGTCTAGGTGTGAACCTGTCCTTCTGCATATGCTCCCTTTCTTCATCCCATTCATCGTCATGCCATGTTTTTTGGTGTACTTATACCTACAGTCGCTCATGATGAGACTACATCAAATTCAAAAAACTCCTAGTCTACCATGACATGTGATCATTTCGGATGCAGGTGACTAGGAGAGGCAACAAGAGTGCGAGGCAGGATGATGGCTCTGGGTACTATTGATGAAAATTACACAAGGGTCACTAGGTGATGAAGATGGGAAATCCAAGATGATAGTGACTGTCCACGAGGTCTGGCTCAACTATAGGGAAAAAATTTGAAAATTTTGAGAGGGACAACCCAGGTTGTGGGAAGTTAAGGCAAACACAATATGCACATTTTTTGGAACAAGTGGGAAGAAGGGGCTTGACTACAAAATTTGTGCAATTTCTTAGAGGAACATGTCAAGATGTAGGGGGGATTACCAAATAGGATTTGTGCAGGTTTTTGGAGGAACTGGCCATGAGCCTGGAAGCCAAATATGTGCAATTTCTGAAGGGAAATGGCAGCTGGATTTTGGGTCACTAGCAACATAAACTACACAATCTCCAAGGGGAACATGCATTCAGTTGTCGGGAGCTTGGTAGTAGAAACTATGTAATTTATGGAGGGAAGAGTCAATCTACTGATGGGAACTACTTGCAAGAGAAATTTCACTAATGCTGGGAGGCTGGACTGCTGATCATCTCTATGAAACTTTGAGCTAAGTGGACTACTGGGAAGCAGAGGGCTTTCTCATGAAAACTGCACAATTTTCTTGATGAGCAGCCAGTCGACTGTCAGGAGGAATAGCTGGAAAAAATGCACAATTTTCTGAGGGAGACATGGATAGGAACTGGGCGTCTATCACCCCTGTCTACATAATTTTTTCAGTCAGCAGAGTCGACAAGGTTAGCAGCCTCTACATAATTTTTGAGGGGAGTCAGTCCCAGGGTGGCTTCCAGGTCCAACTCTTCGAGTGGCCAGCATGAAGATTGATTGAATTGCTTGTGAGCAGTGCAGCTTGGAATTACTTGCTTAGTGCTTCTGCGATATTCTAGGTGAAAGTCAATCGAGGTAATGGTGGGGTGATGGTCCGACTGTTAGAGGAGATTCGGGTCATCAAAACTTCAATAAAATGACTAATTATGTGAACAAGTGAAAGATGAAAATTTGATCTTATAAACACACACCCACATTGTTGGGTCAAGAAAAAGGTATATTTTCACCTCAGTGATTGCTTTATTTTGTATTTATCCTTACACTATTATCTCTGTTTATGAATTGAAATAAAGGAAATTATAGTTAAAGTTGGATGAAAGTAGTTGGTAAGAAATTAGATAAATCTAGCACTAGAAACTGACTTTTTACTATCCCTGTGTGCAGAAGACGTGGATTGGCCAATAGCCATTCATTTGACAGAGTAGCACCAGGTAAAAGGGAAAGACAACGTTCGAAGGAGGCAAGGTTGCAAGAGACTAGGAAGACCAATACTATTTCATGACAAAATCAGATTATGTATTGTGAAATCCTCAAGATTCCCTAATCCCAACGATTCATTTTTATCTAGTTTACTCTTTTACTATTATATATAAGGGCGAAAGGCAAACGGAGTTCAGTTCAGACTTATGTAATTTATAATTATTCTTTTTGAGACATATACTACTATTATCTCAGTGATGTTGTAATATGGTTACTTATATTAATGAAAGATTTTGTTTGATCTCCACTTATATTCTGAGTATTCCTTAGCGGATACTTCTGGCGACTTTGGGCCCAGTCAAGAGAAGTTATACTACTTTTTTGTGTTATAATATTTCAATTTGAATATTTATTGATTGTGAGGATTGATGATTCCAATTAATATTGCTATTCATTTCGATTCATGCTTAGGCGTGTGGTGTATATGACTAATGGTTTGATTTGATTGGTTATATTAGTTTCAAAAGTAGATTATTGTTCATTCTAAGTTATGATATCATAGATCTTAGAGATAGTGTTAATTGATTTCCATAATCTGTTGACAGAGAATAGTTGTTCTGTAGAAATAATTTATCGTATTTGCTTGATTTTCATTCAATTCCGATTTGTGATAGATTAACATTGATGTCCAGTTGCTACAATTCTCTTTCTTGATCGAGTGAGTTAGTTTTAATTCTATTTGAAGGTTGCCAAGCATGATTCTTTGTATTTGTATTTAGATTCATTTTATTTTGGAATAAGTAGATGGAATTGCAGAGTGTCTTAAGAGTTCTTTCAGAGTCATTTCTTCCTTATTTATTTCTTTAATATTTGTGTGAATTAAAGTTGAAGAGATAATTATTAGTGATTGCAACAATTTACCTTTAGCTAACTTCTAAATTCACTGCATATATTGTACTGACACTCTTGAGATAAAAATACTTACCTTGGGTTGACAATTAATGTAGGAATTAAGATTGCTTCTAAAAGGACATCTTAGTGCACCAACATTTTGGCGTCGTTGCCAGGAAGAGTATTTCAAGTGATTTCCTTTTATCTTTGTTTTGGATAATTTAGCATCTACGAATAAACACTAATTCACTAGACAAGTAGTTGTGCCTAGAACAATAGTTTAAAGTGTTTTAGAATTTTCCTATAGGCAATAGATAAGAAGAGAGGATAGAAAGCCTACTTAGTTCGCTTGAGAAATACCCTTTAAACACAATAGAAGATGAAAACCAATCAAAGCATACGATCTATTGAATATAAATGAAAGGAGTTAGAAGCAATTCATACATACAAGCATTATGAAATAACACAACATATGGAAAAAGGTCCAAACACTTTATTAGATAGAAGAAAGAATTACAACCATCAGTGTCTGATTCAAAGTCATTCCTCCAGCTTTTATCCCATCCACATCACATCAAAAGAAAGACAAGCTTGTGGCATCACATCATTTCCTCGAAAGTCAAGTCTCATAGCAGCATTATCTCCTTACAATTCAACATGATCCGGCTAGCCCCTAATCACATAGATGAGTGGTCAATTTATAGGAAGATGATGGAGGTTTTGTCATTAATGGTGGCATTGAATGGCATTCCATACTTAGAATTAGTTCCATGGAGGAATGAATGAGAAGATAGGATGCTTGTTAACTCATTCCTCATCCATTTTCAAGCTCATAGGAGTTGATAAGACAAGGAAACTTCTAGATGACTCCAAAAGATAAGAATATACCCCAAACCCTAATTGAATTTCACTCAAATTCACCCAGCATAGCCTAAAGAGGGCTTAGGTGCTCTATAAAGCACCCTGACAATGTATCTACCTACTCTACAGAGCACCATGGCAATATATCTACCTGCGATGGTCCCTGGATGTCTAAGGTAATGAAAATTTCTAGGAAGGAGGCATTCAAAAGGGTGACTTGTTTAGGGAATGTAGCAACTAAATTTAGGGTTTGATGAGCCCTAAACCACTGATCTTAATGTTAGGATTTGATGTGCCCAAATAGATTTGTAACAACTACCCCCTAAAGAATGAAGTCGAAAAAATGCCAATGTCAAATGAAATGACTTACAATGTGATGAGGAGGTATCAAAGTGGAAGGTGACTTGCATCAATTATAATACATATATCATGATATTTTATTTTACATGAAATGATGAGGGAAGGCATACCCATGATCAAATTATAAACTTTCATTACATGTACACAAACAGTCATTTACAGACATATACCCATGATCGGAATGCCTATCAATATAAAGCCATTATACATATGATTTAGTACTCCTGATATCATAGCCCGGATGGATGAAACTAAATTCAGGGTCTTCAATCTCGTTCAGCCATTCACTCAAGTACGAGTCTAACCATGTGGATATGTGATTTGAAGTCAAACATGGGAAGACACCATCTGATGATGTAAGCTGTTAACAGATGTGAGAGAAATCACCGATAATGATAATGATCCTGAAGGTACTGTAGTACATTTTTCATGGTTTGAATTGATGATTTGATGTCAAAAACCATACAAAGTATTTGGGTCGAAGGCCATTGATGTATGCCTATCACCGAAAGTGAGAAACCTGCCATTGATGCGCAAGCCTTAAGGTACTGAATGAGTGTTTCTATGTCAACTTCTTGGATAATGAGTTGATGTCGAAAAGAAGTGACTCATCGCAGGAGGGCCTTGATGTATCCCACGTCAACGACACGAAACGAGTGTAGTGATTTTATAGATGGAATTTGATTGACGACACAAGGTTCATGGATGGTGGTCATGGAAATGAAGGTTTATGGTATTGCAAAAGATGGATTTTGACTGGATGACTTCTCTTGAACATGTTAGTGACACTAAAGTGAATTGGTAACACTGACCCAAAAAAAAGTGATGGATGGTATGATAGACCAATGGTATGATAACCATTAAGCTAATAACCCAAACCAGATAGTCACGGTGATGGAGTGAAAATGTCATGTTCAAGAGCAACCTGCTACCATAAAGTGGTTTTCCCCTTTTTCAATTTTCCCCAGTGATTGCTGACCAGTACCTCTTTATTTTTATGAAGCTTGAGGAGGATAACATATTCTTGTTGTATTATTTCACTGTTCAGGTGAAACCATCGGTATTTGATGATTTAATGAGTCTAGCGAAAGTGAAACTCGGTCTTGTCTAGATGGAGAAGTTTGTTGCTATTTGATGTTTTTTAATGAGTTTAACGACAAAGACAACTCGGTCCTTTTCATGTTTAGATAGTTTGAAAAGGGAAAAAAATAAAACTCCACAATTTCTTTTTCGTAAATTAATCTCTCAAGCCTGAAAAAGCGTAAAATAATACGAGAGATATATCATTTTTAATCTGTTAATGAGTTGGAAAGGACAAGTGCTCAGCAATGTTTTCATGTTTAGAGAGTCCAAAAAGAGCTTAAAGATGAATCCATTTTGAGGAACAAGTGGTGTCTAGGGTAGAAACTAGTTCTAGTGATGTTGGAACTTCTCAAAACATCTTGATTTATGTGAAGAGGCTAGCTAATAAGACCACTCATTGCAACTACTCCTCAAAAAAGGTAAAACAACCAAGTGAAAGCGTATGATTGACCAAATAGATGGTGGTGATGGAATGAAACAACCAAGGCTCATCTGATGAAAAAGGATGATAGAATGGAAATCACGAGGGTTAAAAAATGAAATGGGTTCATTTTTACACGAGATTGAACTGTAGAAACTATGCTTTGATTCAGTTTCATGTTTACACAAGCTTGAAACGAAAAACTATGCTTGGATTCAGTTTCATTTTTACACAAGCTTAAAACGAAAAACTATGCTTGAATTCAATTTCATTTTCGCACAAGCTTAAAATGAAAAAACTATGCTTGATATTGGTTTGCATGCCCCTAACAGGATGAAAGGGGGAGTCTCTTGTAACAAGATGAAAGTTGCTATGGTGAAGCAGGATGGTTATCCAACACTTTTTGGCTTTGTCCAGATAGGGTCAGAGGTGGATGGGGTGATTCCCTTCACATACCCTACAGGGAAACTTAACTTTACCACTAGGTGCATGCCCCCCAAGCTTCATTACATTCACCTATCAAGTGGATGGAATGAAGGTTCGTTTACAAGATCAAGTGAAAGACTCGACTGGGATTTTACGAGATCTAATCAAATGCTCAAATTGGAACTTGGGACCTTGTTTCATTTTTTAATGAGATTGACACAAGACAAGGAACTTTGCTCATATTCCTTGTTTCATTTTTTAATGAGCTTCAGTCAAGACAAGGATCTATGCTCATATTCCTTGGTTTCATTTTTTAACGAGGTTGACACAAGACCAAGAACTATCCTCGTAGGAGTTGTTTCATTTTTTTAATGAGGTTGACATAGTAAAAGAACTATCCTCATATTCCTTGTTTAATTTCTTAATGAGATTGACACAATAAAAGAACTATCCTCAGGGGTTTTGTTTCATTTTTTTAATGAGGTTGACATAGTCAAAGAACTATCCTCATATTACTTTGTTTCATTTTTCAACAAGGTTGACACAAGACAAGGAAATATCCTCATATTCTTTAATCACAACTCATAAGAGGTCATGAAGGAGAGATCTGGTTCCAATACCCCCAATACATGATGTACAACATCACTGAATTGATCATCAGTTGATGTAGGTATGGAATGGGTTGCCACATAATTAACCCATGGCGGGGAAAATACCATTGGTACAAAAGGACCATTTAGGGAAGATGGTTGACTGGAAGCCATATTTGGACCAGGAAATGAAAGTTGGTCAATAGCGACAATTCTGCCTTGATGGGGGAAACAGATCACTCAAAAGAGTGCTGAAACAATAGCTCCCATGTCATAAACATAGTCTCACCCAAGAGGTAAATTGTAATCTAAAGGGCCTAGGACTACCATCACATTCAAATAAATGATTTTTCCTCCCAAAGTAATAGGTAACTAAGGGAGGATCCCTAATGGTTTACTGGTTCCTTTGTTAAAAGCCAGCAAATTTTGAGTAATAGGCACAAGCGACGGTGAACTAAGTGCTTGCCAAGCAGTTGAGGAAATGATACTCACAGATGCACCCTCATCTATAATAGTGCTAGATACAATCATATTACAAACATATACTATGATCTGGAAAGGCACATAAGAAGGAAGACAAAATCCTACCAGTTGGTTTCAATCAAAGGAAGTGACTAGAACACTTGGAGGGGGTACCATAGAAATGGGAGAATTAACCCCTTGAGTTACGAGAATAGGAGGATTTTCCTCCTGTCTTAATGGAACAAGTGGATTTCCCCCAAGCTCATTTGAAAATGAAGAAACAAAAAGAACCTGAGTGGTATCATGTTCACTCTCTCCGGGAAATGTACGATTTACTGAAGGTGAAATTAGGTCAACTGTTACCTCGACCTGTTGATTTGGGTTGGGTATAGACTCATATGATTCACTTTCATAGAGAGTGGGTTAGATCGATGGTTGATTTTGGTTAGTTAATTCATCAACTAGTGAAGGATTTAGGTGAAGTTTCCTGTAACCAGATGGAAGTCATTGCGGTGAAGCAGGACGGTTATCCAACACTTTTTTGGCTTCATCCAGATAGGGACAAAGGTGAATTGGGTGATTACCTTCACATAACCTACAAGGAAACTTGATTTTTCCCTTCTTTCGATGAACTTTACTACCACTAGTTGATGGTGTGTCACCAACATGATCTCAAGAAGTTGATGACATAGGATGATGTGAACGGGAAGACCATTCTTCTAAGATTTGAGGAATATTAGGAGAATTTCAAAGAATATTTCCCCCGTACAAAGTTTGCATGGATATCGAACTTTGTGAGGTTTGACAGACAGTTTCTCATAATATATTGCATTCAAAGTAATGGTTTCTTGGTTGCCCCTCTACTGAATTTGCTTCTTCTTCTTCTTCTTAGCCACCTAGTTACTAGTACTAATACTTTCACCAAGCGAAGAGGAAGAAGGGGAGGAAGAAACAACTAAAGAAGAAGGAAAAGGGTCAACTTTAGGATCAACTAGAGGTTGATTTTGTCCAGTTGGAGGTGTACTCGATTGCGGAGAAATCATGACATTTTGAACCAAGGAGGTTGAAAAAACCATACTGGCAATCCAATGGTAAATCCCGGAAGGGATACTGTAGCCATATATGGAGCACCAATATTTCCAAAAGGAGGAAAAGGACTAGGATTCCCATCAAAAGGAATTCCTTGATCGGTGGACTCCAGATTTGTCGCCATATGTTTCAACCTAAGATCAACTAAGGAGTGAGCGCAGAGGATGTTATCCATGGTCAATTAATTTTATTTTAATCAAAGTAACATAAAAAAACAAAGAAGGATAATCTAGGCAAAAGGTTTACCAAGAAACTGTGAATTGCCGAGTACCTCCCAGCGAACCAAGAAGTACGGGCAGGCAATCTCCCTGAATGTTGTGTTCAGTGTATCACATTGTACAAGGAAGCTGACTCGGTTAACTAAGGATGGTAAAAACCTAGTGTTTTCCTCCCATATATATCTGAAAATACATGGAGGCCCAATCCATATAAGTGTTGTCTAATGCAAAACCGCAGAGTGAAAGCATTCCCATATACATTAAGTACTGTAACACTGCCATATATACCCGAAGGTACATGGATGAGGTACGATATACTCACATACATGGAATGAGGTATCACACTAGGGATGTATTTTAGACAAGTTAGTGACAACTGCTTTGTTTTACAACATCGGAACATGTCTCTATCCTAGAACCACTAAATGTTCTCATAATGACAATGCTCCATTAGGTAAATTCAGATAATTTTTAAGTTGATCTTCTTTATAATTTTCCTTTCAAGGTTCACCACGTGATGTATGTTTACAATTCCTAAAATGCAACTAATATGATAAGAATTATTTCCATTCAATTTAACAATGAAAATCCTTAGCGAGTAGGGATAGAGTAATCAGAGCTTTGATAAAAAGAAAAGAGCACAATTAATGCAATTTCCCTAGCTATTCCTTTCAAGCATTCACAAACTACAATATGAATGATGCAAGTTTTTCTTTTTTATTTCCTTAATGTGAATATGAACAAAAGGAAATATGCACATATAATCAATTAATCTTTCATAAGAATGAAGACTTTTACGATAGTTCTAATTTGAAGGAAGAGAAGACTTTACAACACTTTATTTCAAACAAAGATTAATCAATTATATTATAACTTTGAATATAGACTAATAATGAAAAAGAAAACATTTAATAAACATTAATTAGTCAATTCAAAGTAGGGCTGGCAAGGAAATAGGAATTTGTTCTCTGAGACATGACATTCATTGATCAATCAGCAAGCAAAAAATAGAGAAAAGTTGGCAAAAATACTTTCCAAAGGTGGGAATTTGACCTAAGGTTGATCAACGCAAGTCAAAGAAGGCCTAACTACGTTGTAGAGCACTGTCTCTCACTCAAGGGTGCTCTGCAGAGCACCTTCCCCTGACCAAGTCTATGTTGATTTCTAAGAGGCCACTCAAGAGTCATTTAGCCTCAAATTTTGACCAATTTTTCAATGTAAACAGCTGAATTACAATCTATGAACACAAATGAAGTCTACCAGGATGTCTTAGGAGGTGGATTAGCTACTAGGAAAGAGGATTCATCCCCAATGGAGTCGCCAATTTGTTTTGGAGAATTTAGCATCTATGGATAAACACTAATTCACTAGACAAGTAGTTGTGCCTAGAACAACAATTTAAAGTGTTTTATACTTTTCCTATAAGAAATAGAGAGGAAGAGGGGATAGAAGGTCTACCTGTAGTTCCTCTTTCCTCTCATCTCCCTTGTATCGATTCTGTCACTCCTTCCCGTACTTAATCCACTTGAGAAGTACCCTTTAAATACAACAGAAGATGAAAACCAATCAAAGCATATGTTCCATTGAATATAAATGAAAGGAATTAGAAGCAATTCATACATATAAGCATTATGAAATAACAAAACATATGGAGAAAGGTCCAAGCACTTTATTAGATAGAAGAAGGAATTACAACCATCGGTGTCTGATTCAAAGTCATTCCTCTAGCTTGGATCCCATCCACATCACATCAAAAGCAAGACAAGCTTGTGGCATCACATAATTTCCTCCAAACACAAGTCTCATAGCAGCATTATCTCCTTATAATTCAACATAATCCAGCCAGCCCCTGATCACATAGATGAGTGATCAATTTATAGGAAGATGAAGGAGTTTTTGTCATTAATGGTGGCATTGAATGGCCTTCCATACTTAGAATTAGTTCCATGGAGGAAGGGATGAGAGGATAGGATGCTCCTTAACTCATTCCTCATCCATTTTCGAGCTGATAAGACAGGGAAAATTCTATATGACTCCAAAAGGTAAGAATATTCCCGAAAACCCAATTGAATTTCACTCAAATTTGCCCAGCGCAACCTAAAGAGGGCTTAAGTGCTCTGGAGAGCACCCTAATAGTGTATCTACCTACTCTACAAAGCGCCCTGGCAGTGTATCTACTTACACTGGTCCCTTTACAGACCATTTCTAGATTTCTAAGGTTATGATCCTTTCTAGGAAGGAGACATTCAAAAGGGTGACTTGTTCAGGGCATGTAGGAACTGAATTTAGGGTTTGACGAGCCCTAAAACACTAATCTGAATGTTGGAATTTGATATGCCCAAATTGAACTGTAACAATCTTGCTGTGAAAGAATTGGGTTTTAAAAATGGAAGGTAAGAACCTGAATACCTAGCAAGTAAAGTGCTTGCTTACCAGCCTGCTTTTCAACAAAAGCTTAAAGGTTAAATAGGAATTGGTTTTTATAGATGACTAGGAATAGAAATATAGAGAAATAGAAGAATCCCCCACCTAAGTCCACAAAACCCAAAGGATTGGTGAACCTTGGGATAACAACCTTTATAGATGAAATCATACGAAAAGAAGAGTCTCAAGCGTCAGTAGGATTCTAGGCAGTACTTGGAAAAAGTTCTACCATTATCCCTCAAGTAGCAAGCTCACCATCTGCAGCTTATGCTGAGATTCAAAGCCAAGTTGGAGGATCAGAATAGAGTCTTCAAGCTACAATAAGTTTACATTTTTATCCTCTACAAGAGGGAAAATCTTGTAACTTAAGAGAAGGAGAAGGAGAAACTAGTGGGACTGCTAAGGCAGAACCACAACTATTTGAACAAGGATCTCTTATGATCCCAGATCTAGGTAGTTTTGTAAAGCTAGCTCAGGTTGCTAATCCTCCGCTTACTCAAAAAGAACCCCTTGAAATCCCCAAAGGTTATTGGCACATATTTGACCAAATGGCATATCAGCCACCCCAAGGTCAAACCTCAACATTAGAGTATCCCATAGTCGACCAAGTGGCCAATGCCCCCACGAAGGCTATTCCTCTACAAAACATCCCAACATTCCATGGGATGATCACAGAAGATCTTGATGCTTTCTTGTTTTAGTTTGATGTCCTCTGTAGAGGGTATGAATACACCACTAACCCCCAAAAGCTAAATCTATTCCCTTCCACTCTAAAAGGAGCATCCTTAAGATGGTTCATGGGTCTGGGTGGCTGAACTATTAATTCTTGGGACGAGATGAAAGCCTCCTTTCTCAAAATATATCAGGACTTTTGTAAGACTAGGGAAATGAAAGAAGGACATTTTAGGATGACTCCAAAAGATAATGAAACACTAGAAGAATATGTAGAACAATTTAATTATAATTAATTTTACAGAGATCTCCACACACGACCTTATGAAATGAAGTCCTAAGAGTTATCATAATTAAAGGAATGAAAGAGGAATGGGTAGAAAATCTAAATTTAATGGGAAAAGGAGATATTTCTCCAGAAGATTATGATGAAATCATTCACTTGTGGATCAGGTGTTCGCGAGGAAGCACATCTAAAGGAACAGGAAGCTGAGATCCCATGAGCAGGTGAAGCAAACCACACAGTGGAGGCATAACGTGGATGGGAATCAGTAACCTCTTGGAAGATTTTAAGATAGACATCCTGGGCACTCTCACAACGTACTTGGACATCTTATAGGCTAAACAAAAACAAGCCTTAACAGAACAAAACTTGGCCATCTTCTTTCCACGTTGTTGAAAGAAGCACAGCCAATGAGAATGTCCATTAGACATGGTGCAAACATGCACTATCTATAATAAAGAGCACACCACTAAACAATTTCCATCATTTTCGGGGCTGAAAGTAGTATTCAAGGAAGCAGAAGAAGAAATAGAGCCAGTATATAAGATGAACCAACATCGACGGTGGTAGGTTAAATCTATAGATATGTCACAAGATGCATCCCAGTTCTTTCCTTCTTCACAGTTTAATCAACAACAAAACCTTGGGATAGCATGGCAGGGCCAATCACCCTACCCAAATTGGCAAACCCATCCATTCCCTATGAAATCCTTGCCAACGTAATCTTTTCCGAGTAATGGCTAGCCAAATTCTCCTTTTACTCCTATTTGGTAGGGAAATCCCTATCAATCCCAGTAGCTTTCCTCCACCTCTCAAAATCTGAATTGGTCTACAAATTGGCAACAACCTCTGGTGATATCTAACGCACCTATGGGGGTAGGTCCTCAGCCTCAACTTGCACTATCAACACCTTATACATTACAGAAAAATCCCCAACCTCTACTGTGGCCTCAATTGCCAGCTCAATCGAATCCAAATTCTAATAAAAGACCAGTCCAGTTGGTGTAGATTATTGAAATCTCATATTATGAGGTTGAGCAGAAAGAATGTAATGAACTCAAATTGAGTTCAGGCCATATCATCACCCCTGAGGAAAATAGGGATTATAGTTCAATCAAAATTGAAACCCCACCTGTACATATACCACCACCTATAATTAATACCGAATTAAAACAAGGAGAAGAGACAAATCAGCATGAAGGCCCTCAGAAACTTACAATCACTTCTTCTCCATTCCCCAAAAGGTTAATGATACCCAAACCCATTGCTATCCATATTTCGATATTCTAGCATAAATAAAAAATCTTTGTATTAAAATCCCTCTCCTCCAGGCCATGCAAGGCATACCCATCTATGCTAAAACAATAAAAGAGATATGTGTAAATAAGCCCATGAGGAAAGAAAAAAACTCACCCACCATTCATGTTGTAGGGACCTTATCTAATTTACTCTTTGGAGGGGAAACTCCAATAAAGTATGAAGATCCTTGAAATCCCATATTGATAGTTTAGATATATGGCTGCTCTTTTCCCAATAATCTATTTGATCTGGGAGTAGCCATTAATATTTTAACAGCAAAAACCTATCAAGAACTTGGTATTATAGCCTTGGAACCAACCACCACTTTATTAGAACTTGTTGATCGTTTGGTGGTAAGGTCAACAGAACCTTACAGGATTTCATAGTTTATGTTGATTCATGGGAATATCTAGTAGATTTTCTTGTCATAAACCCAAAGAGTATATTAGACGAGCACCCTCTAATTCTGGGCTGACCTTGTCTTGTGACAATTGATGCTTATATTGGCTACCGAGAAGGTAGCATGACTATTGCAAAGGGGGATGCTATAAAAAATCTTGTGTTGTATCCTCATGCCAAGCCAAGTGTACCCATTATAAAAATATGTAAACAACCACCAGGATATCTGGAGGAAAGCATCCATTCACCACTTTGTTGGAAATAATACTGAGAGGGGAGGTGAATCAGTATCGATAATTTTCCTTTTCATAATCAGATTTATATATGCTACTTCAGAGAGGGGAACTAACATGTACACACAACTGTCTTTAAGGAAACCAACGTTTAAGCAGTAAACTTATGTTTTAGTTAATTCATCATATGTTGATATTTAATCAATGCGTCAATACTTCATCAATCATTAAATAGTAACCATGTGTAGTATAAACATAGTAAACCATTACACATAAGCATCACACATGAACACCAAGATTTAAGGTGGGAACCAAATGTGGGTGAAAACCACCTGTTGTTGTCATCTTTGTCTTCTTTTAATAATAAGAAAATATTTTTACAATCTTGTAATGATGGAGACTCATACTAGTACGTAGGCTTCTACGTCCAAAAGGTTACAACCTTCTCTCATTCTCCAACTTCTACTGGAAGGGAGCTACAACCCCCTACCTCTTGTACTAGCCAATATGTTTACTAGTATGTAGGTTTTAGCCTACAGAAAACTCCACTATTCCACTAGGGACCACATTTCATGAATTTTCAGACTGGATGCTCCTGGAACATATCAAGACATATGAAGACCTTGACTCATCAATAACCCATCAGAAATTTAGAAACTCAAACTTCATCAACCAATATGCAGTTAATCTAAAACAATCAGATCACTGTCATCAGAACACTGTGCTGAATCCAGAAACATGTATCAACATTAAAAACCAACTGAAAACTCAAAAATTCATGTGTCAGACTGTATATGCTACTTCAATGAATAAAACCTGCGTCTATATGCTACTTCCTTAAGCCAAACCTGTGTATAGCTCTAAAGATTATAAATCATAAAATATATCAATCACAAATTGTACCAACGAACAGTGTACTAAACATCTACTGTCAACTTACAAAGCTTTACACAGGTAGGCAACATAGAACACTTCTTCTCACTTATACAATCAATCAAATATCAACCTCCTTATGCATTCATATTTACATTTAGATCTAAGAAGACTTTATTGACAGACAATAGTAAAATAGTAGCAACAATAAATTAGAAATATTGATCTGATAGATCAGTCATCTCTGAACATCAAACCTTTCTTTTGTATATCCTACTTGAAAGAATAGAATCTATGTGTATATGCTCTTTTGCCGAGGTGAACCTATGTACAGATTTGCAAATATTGACTCAAAACTTTGCTGGAATTCTAGACTTCAGACAAACCCAGATCATGATAGATAATGAATAAAATAGACACAAAACATCAGATCTAGCCTCAACCAATATCATATCATTCAGGAATAAGTCATTTCAAGTCTCATGATCCCAATCCAATATTGAACTCAAGGTGCACATAAATATTTTAGAACTAGTCCCAAAAATAACCCTGTAGCATAAAATATACTTCAAATAGAAGTATTCCTTAGAATATTGTTCATTTTCACATCTAGCCTGATGATCCTCTCTTCTTTATATAGTTTTTGGCCTTTCTCAATACCATGGACTGAATCCACTTAGGACCAATACCTTGGATCAAATACCATGGACTGAATACGTCGGACTAAATACCTAGGGTCAATATCATGGTCCAAAGATACCTTGGACCAAATACTTCATACCAAAACAATAGTTTTCAACATGTACACACTTTGCCTTCTGTGGGAGTGGGTGTGTATGTTATACGCTATTTCTGTTTTGAGTACCTGCGTGTATACGCTACTTGGACTAAGTGAACCTGCATGTATCTCATGAACTGCTCTTACATCATCTTCTTCCTTTAACTTCTTTATTTTGATCAAAAGACCTAACTTCCATCTTCTTGATCCTCTGTACCACTACCCTATTGCCTCTAAATATTCCTATTAGCCTCTTACCAAAACTGAGTTGACCTGTAGAGTTTCCATCAAGGATAATACTTGTATCATAATGCCAACACACTCATAGTAGTAGAGGCACTAGAGTTTAAAGATCAAACGGAAGACGACGTTATCAATAACTTTATAAATAATCCTGCTAATGTGAGCAATGTAATGTGCCAAATGCTGAAAGAAATCTTGGATAATGAAGCCATGGAGGATCCTCTAAAGGATACCGATGATCAGCATATTCAGAGGACTATTGTTCATAACAACAAACTAGTAGAGATCAAGCCCAAAAAAATTCTAAATATTAATGATGGTCTGGATAGCGATGAAAAAAAAAATCTCATATAGGGCCTCCAGAAATATAACGGGCTTTTTCATGGGATTACCTTGATATGAAAGGAATAGACCTGAATCTATGTACACATCACATCTATACTGAGAAGGATGCTTGACCCATCTGACAGCCTCAATGGAGATTGAATCTGCATCTCAAAGACGTTGTGGGAGAAGAGTTACAGAAGTTGTTGGATGTAAACTTTATTTATCATATCTCATACAGTAAATGGGTCTCTTCGTTGGTGGTCGTCCCTAAGAAAAATGGGAAGTGGCGTATCTGTGTTGACTATAGGGAGTTGAACAAGGTGACATAGAAATATCATTTCCCCCTCCCATTCCTTAATCAAGTCCTTGGTGCTTTGGCAGGGAAGTAGTTCTTTTCCTTCTTAGATGGTTTCAACGGCTACAATTAGATTCAAATTACCCCTAAAGACCATGACAAAACAAACTTCACCTATCCCTCGGGTACATTCGGCGTATAGAGTATTATCATTTGGCTTGTGTAATGCCCCAGCTACATTCCAGAGGGCTACCCTCAGCATCTTTGTTGATTTAATAAATGAAGGACTTAAGGTGTATGTGAATGATTTTAATCCATATGGGGATGACTTCGACCAAGCATTGGAAACATTAATAAAAGTATTAGAACGATGCATTACTAGTAGGTTATGTTTAAGCAATGTCAAGTGCCACATGATGATGACCAAGGGTGTAATATTCGGAGAATATATCTTTGCAGCAGGAATACAAGTAGACCCAACAAAAATTCGGGTAATTATTTTACTGCCCACCCCCTGCACTCAGACAAAGGTACGTAGCTTCTTAGGATATGCAGGCTATTATCATACGTTTATTAAAATCTTTCCACAAATTGTTGTGCCTCTATATTCTTTGACTGGAAATGTTGATTTTAGTTGGTCTAACAAATGTGACACAACTTTTACAGGTTTAAAGAAACTATCCTGAACAACGCCAGTTTACATGGACCAAAATGGGAATTTCCTTTTCACATATCCAAAGACGCATTAGATCTATCTATAGGAACCTTCCTTGGACACGAGGAGGACAAGAAACCTTATGCTATATATTACATTAGCAAAATTATAACTTCTGCAGAACTCAATTATACAATGATAGAAAAATAATTTTTAGTTGTTATCTATGCAATAAACAAATTTAGACACTATATAACTGGCTTCCCGGTCTTTCTGTACACTGATCACTCTACCATTTAGTATCTAGCTAATAAACCTATAACAAATGGTAGAGTAACATGATGGCTATTGCTTTTGCAGGAGTTCGATATTACTATCAAGGATCAGCTAGGGAAGGAAAACCTAGTTGATGACTTTCTTTCATGAATTTTGAAGCTGAATGATCCAATGGTGGTAGACAACCAATTTCTGGTTGACCATCTATTTTCTGTGGCAGTCGAGATGTCATGGTATGCAGATGTTGCAAATTATCTAGCAATTGGGAAGCTGTCTAGGCATATGACAGCAAGAGAAAGGAAGTTGATCATTCAACACAACGCCCAATTCTCTTGGATAGGCAGATATCTTTTTCACACATGGGTCGACATGTGTATACATAGATGCTTTCGCGAGGATGAGATTCATGACATCCTGAAAGCTTGCCATGATGAGCCCTATAGGGGACATTTTGTAGATCGAAGGACAGGGCATAAGGTAGTAAAAATGGGATATTATTGGCCCACTATTATTAAGGATGCTAAGAAATATGCCTAGGCTTGCGATAACTATCAAAGGATGGGTAGGCTTGGCCAATATGATGAAATGCCTCAACAACCCTAGTTATTCATAGAATGCTTCGAAAGGTGGGATTTAGAATTCAGTGGCGCATTCCATCTGCCATCCAATTAGAAGGCCTACATATTGGTTGCCACAGATTATGTGACAAAATTGGAGGAAACATTAGATTTACCAAGAGCCATAGAGGAAGTTGTGATTAACTTCCTTTTTGGAGTATTTGTGCAGTATGGGTTACTGCGAGAAGTGATCACAAATGGGGGAGGGAAATTTACAGGACATAAGATTACTGCCACTCTCATGGATCATCATATTACGCACAGGATCACTTCCCCATTATACCCATAGGCAAATGGGCAGGTCAAAAGCACCAATAAGGTCATTGAAGCGCTTTTGACCAAGATGGTCTCAACACACCGATGAGACTAAGGTGCTAAACTTTTAGAGACCTTGTGGGCCTATCACATGACTTGGAGGAATACTACTGGATACTCTCCATGCCAACTCGTGTTCAGCAAAGAACCTATTTTCTCTATCAAATTCTAAGTAAAGACTCTAAGGATATCCTAGGAGGTAGGGTTGGATCTAATAGAAGTCCAGACCAAGTGACTCCAACAGATTAACAAACTAGATGAGGCTCGATTGCTTTCTTTGCAATCGACTGCAATTATTCAACAAAAAGGGGAAAAATGGCATGATAGCCTTATCAAGAAGAAAATGTTTCAAAAAGGGGATTGGGCACTGCTTTATGACTCCATATTCCAATATTTCCTAGGCAAGTTGCAAACAAGATGGCTCAGCCCTTATGAGATTCAAGAAGTGATTAACAATGGTGCTCTTACCTTGGCTACCATTGATGGATCTAGCCATTCTTTTAAGGTGAATGGACACCGAGTATGCCTCTATCACAAACCACTCACCAAGGAGTCTTTCTGTGAGGAGGTGCACAAGGACCCCTCCAAACAAATTTTAGCTACAAGAAGTGATGACACAACAACTTTTCTTTCAAAAAATTGATATCTCCTTAGAAATTGTAAATAATGTATATACTCTTTTTGATTGGTTGCAATTAAGAATAGACATTACCATGTAAACAGGAGAATTTTTATTGCTTTGTGTGCTTCATAAGTGCTATTCAAATGATTGAACAATTTCTATTTAATTGATTGAACAACACATTTTCGTTTCTTAATTTTGTTGTTCAAAAAATTGAACGATTGACTTTCAATTGATTGAACAACATATTTTCATCTTTTAATTTTGTTGTTCAAATGATTAAACGATTGTCGTTAAATTGGTTGAACAACACATTTTCATTTTTTATTTTGTTGTTCAAACTATTGAATGATTACCGTTCAATTGATTGAACATCACATTTTCGTTTTTAAATTTTGTTGTTCAAACGATTAAACAATTGTCGTTCAATCGATTGAACAACACATTTTCATTTTTTTATTTTGTTGTTAAAATGATTGAATGGTTGTCATTCAATCAATTGAATAGCACATTTTCATTTTTTTATTTTGTTTTTCAAACGATTGAATGATTGTTGTTCAATCGATTGAACATCACATTTTCATTTTTTTATTTTTCTATTCAAACGATTGAATGATTGTCATTTAATCGATTGAACAACAAACTTTCATTTTTTAACTTTGTTGTTCAAATGATTGAACAATTTCCGTTCAACAGATTGAACAACACATCTTCATTTTTTTATTTTTCTTTTCAAATGATTGAATGATTCCATTCAATTGATTAAACAACACATTTTCATTTTATGTTTTTTGTTGTTCAAACGATTGAACAATTGTTGGTCAATCGATTGAACAACATATTTCTTCTTGTTGATTTTACTGTTCAAATGATTGAACGATTGTTGTTCAATCAATTGAACAACACTTTTGCATTTTGATTTTGTTGTTCAAACGATTGAACGATTGATGTTGAGTCGATAGAACAAAACTCTCGCTTTTTTTATTTTTTTTGTTCAAACGATTGAACGATTTTTATTGAATTGAGGCTTCTGTGATCGATATCAATTATAAGAAGAGTTTCGGCAAACCCTCTCAAGAAAATTTCGAGGGCTGTGGCTCTTGCCATCAAGTCAAGTAGCTCTGTGAATTCCCTTTGTCATAAGCTCATTGAGAGTAGTCCCATTACTCCTAGGTCTATGGGTTCCTAAGATTCATAAAGAAGGGGTCCCCCTAAGGCCTATTGTCAACACCATTGGTGGTCCGACCTACCTTCTAGCTAAGTTCCTTGCCCTCAAGCTTAAGCCCCTTGTTGGTCATACAGAGTCCTTCGTAAAAGACTCTGCTTCCTTCATTAATGAACTTAAGGGCATAAATTTTGACCCTGATGACATCCTCATCAGCTTTGATGTGGTCTCCCTTTACACTTGCATCCCTATAAAGGAGGCCTTGGAAGTGATCGATCACCTAACAGATCCCGAAACAGCTCGGTTGGTTGAGATTTGCCTCACTTCCACTTTTTTCTATTTCAAGGGTGAATTCTATGAGAAGAGTTGTGGTGTTGCCATGGGCTCACCCCTTTCCCCTATTGTTGTGAATCCTTTTATGGAGGATTTTGAAGCCAAAGCTTTAGGCTCAGCCTGTCTCCTTTCCAAGCTATGGAAAAGATATGTTTATGACACTAATGTCATCTGGTCCCATGGCCATGAGGAGTTGGATCTCTTCTTCAATCACCTCAACTGTCAATCTTCTGACATTAAGTTCACCATGGAAAAAGAAATTGATGGTTGCCTCCCCTTCCTGGATATCCTTATTTCCAAAAACCAGGACAGTTCCCTCTCCCACTCAGTATTCCGAAAGAAAACACATACTAAGTAGTATCTTCATGCCGAGTCACATCATTTACTCACTCAAAAATTGGGTTTCCTTAACACCCTCGCTACTCATGCCCTTAGGATTTCTGATAATAAGAGTTTCGATAAGGAGAAATCCCATCTCCTTAAAGTCTTCATGAAGAATGGCTATAGTAGGTGCTTAGGTCAGAAGGGTTTTCTTAAAGATTCTAAAAATTTTGTTGTTAATAAAGTACCCAAAGAACGCCTGCCAGGAATCCATCTTCCCTATGTCCAAGGAACCACGGACAAGATTGCTCGGATCCTTAGGAAGTTTAATATTCCCTCTACCTTTAGGCACCTCAATACCATTCGTAAATCCCTCCGATCAGTGAAAGATCCCATTGACCCTAAGGACATGAAGGGCGTATACTTAATCCCTTGTTCTTGTGGAACTGTGTATATTAGGGAAACATGGTGCTCTATCCATCAAAGGATCAGTGAACATGTAGTTAACCTAAGACATGGGAGAACCAAGTCTTCAGCGTTAGCGGTGCATGCGGAAAAGACCAAGCATCAATTCTGTATTGAGGAAGATAAGGTTATTACTAAGGTGGCGCAATTCCATCACCGTAAATTTAGGGAGGCAATTTAAATTGAAAGAAGGCCTAAAAATCTTAATAGAGATGACGACTGGAAGATAAATAGTTGTTGGATCCTTACCCTTTATTCTTAGTCCGTCCTTTTTATTTTTATTTTTATTTTTTTCCCTTTCCCCTTTTTTTTCTTCGTGTTTTCCGTTTTTTCCTTATGCTCCCCTTTCCATCCTCCTAGGGTTTCTCCTTTGGTTAAATTTTCTCTTATTGTCCTGGTCTGGTCCTTCCAGTAATTAATATCTGTAGCTCGTTCTATTTGTATTATTTTTTACTTTTCATGGTTTTCTTATTTTTTCTTGTCCTTTATATAAAATTGAAATTAATTTTACCATCCTTAATAATACTTATCCTTTTTATTATATTATTATTATTATTATTATTTATTTTTTATCACATTTTTATTTATAAACTTACTAACTCTTAACAACCTTTAATTAATATCTATTATATATATATTATATATATATATATATATATATATATCTATATATATTATATATAATATATATATATATCTATATATATATATATATATATATATACTATTCTATCTATCTATCTATCTATATATAATAATATATATATTATATATATATATATTATAGCATACATTTTGTTCTAGGACTTATACTATCAGAAGTTCTTTTCCATTGATTATGATTATTTATAATTAATACCTTTTCTATATAAACAATTAAAATTATTTTAATAATTTATATATAAATAATATAAAAAATTTTAATTGGTTTTAGTATAAAATATTAAAACCAACTAATATTTTTGATTCTTATTTAATATTATGTTCTCGTATTACTCATTTTTATTTATTTTTATTTAATTTTATTTTATTTATTTAATTTTATTATTTATTTTTTAAAGATACTTAAATTTAACTAATTTCCTTAAAATAAATAAATAAATTAAATAATAATAATAATAATAATAATAATTTGACCATGGTCCTAAAGTCAAAATAAGTTGTTGGTCATATAAACTGTTGGAGGCTCTGCTCAGTCTATTTAGCATGCTAAGCTGGATCTGTTTCTTCAACTTGTCCTGACGATGAACCACACTAGTTGGTTCGAAACGCGTCGACAAATGTGAACGATTGTTGTTCAATCGATTGAACAACACTTTTGTTTGCGATTTTTGCTGTTCCAATGATTGAACGATTGCCATTCAATCGATTGAACAACACTTTTTGTCTTTTAAAAAGAATAAATTGTGAATTTTTCTTAATGGTCATGATGCCATATTTTCTTTCTTTCTCCTTTGTATTGTGAATAAACACCATTTGAATGAATTTGTGGTTGATATAAGAAAAGAACAGTAATGACAATACCATTATGACTCATGAAGCCTTTTGATGGTTATCTTTATTCAAAAGCTGATACGGTGTATCTTTATAATGACTAACTAAAGATCTCTTCTTTGGTCACATCATAAAATGATTCATTATTTTTAAACCATGCTCGCTTATGTTTTACACTGTCAACTAGATAAATGTCATTGACATGATGATATGGGGGTAAGAGTATAAACTTTCATTGGCATATTCTTACTTCTTACACCATCCTGACCCTTACGGAGCAAATGAGCCTCCCTCTTTTTAACGAATAAAAATTCAACTAGAAAAATGGACATAATGAGATGTGAAAAAAATCAAACATTGTCTTAAAAAGGATAGGGGGTCTCATTATGAGCCAGCCTACCATGATCATAAGGATCTGACAACTGACATTCCAATTTGGCTACCAAACCAAGGTAATGACCTTCTTAATGCTTAAAACTATCAGAAGGGAAGGGGGTCTCATCACAAGCCAGCCTGATCACTTTGTTATATCCTGGTGAATGGAACCATGCCAACATAGTGGTCTCTTTATGACAAGAAAAAGAAGACCCATCTACATTCTAAAAGGAGGACTCTGGCTCATTTGTGGGGTTAAAAAGCAACCTTGTTGAGGCTATGAATGCCTCCTGGTAGCAGGGGCTTTGCTTATCATATTAAGGTATCATCTTACACTGCAAAATATTCTCTAAGCTCTTATCACCTATGAATTTTTTTCTAAAGGGAATTTTCCATTTAAATAACACTCTTACAACCTAATCTACATGGTAACTTATATCATTTATTCATTATATTTCAAATTGTCCAATCATTTTACGTCAGTCATTAATATATACCGCCGATTATGCCTTTGTCATTAATACCACTAACGATGAAAATCTTTTGACATAATGCATTAAAATCTCTGTTTTAGTTTCTTTTTGGCCATTTCACATCCAATGATGTGTATTTCTTTAATTGCTTTATTGATTAACACACTATTTTTATAATTGGTTGCCGACATTTATGTCTCATTAATGCTTTTTCTTACTTTTGACATGCTGAACGGATGTGGACACCTTTTTCTCATCAGAGAGGGGATGGCCTACATATGCACGACATGTGTGACATTTATGAACAATTGTGTGATAATCATTTGAATTAACTTTCGGGGAAGGACTGAATGATGATTATGAATGAGTAATAATTAGCAAGTATTTCTGATTGGGGAAAGGAAAACAACCATTATGGCTGACATGCATACTCATGATCATGCGTTAAGTATGGTTGACGAAATCAATGACTTAAATAAATAAGATATTAATTCAAAACATCATCATTTATCTGTTAATTGTTGTAACATTTTCTATTGTTGTTTCGAATTGTGGAAGTGTAAAACACTTGCATACAAGCTAACTAATTATAGGTACAATAGCCATGGGAGGAAGACATATCCATAATGAACCACTAGTGCTTATGGTATCAGATCAAGCTCATGCAATTGTTAAGCACATAGGATGGCTGCAATGTCTGAATATGTTGCAGAATGTTCTTGAGGAGCTGACGTTGGAATTTCTGTAGAATTTGCAAAATGGTAGCACCACAGTCAGAGGCAAAAGTATAATATTTTCTAAGCCAACCATAATTGAAGTCACTAGACTTCTGGCTGAAGGAACCAAATGGACAGAAAAACATGTCCTTTTGCACAATGTGATTGAAATATTCCAGGATCTAGGAGATAAACTGACTCAAATAGGAAAAGGGACCATCCTTCAGTGTTAAGGCAGTCGTGGAAATAATTGGCCATCATCGTGTAAAGATACATTACCTGCGATGGTCGACATGATGTGGTAAAGCCCCGCTAGCTGAAAATTCTAGTTATTTTGAAAGAGAAAATTTCAGTTAATTTGTCATTTTATTTGAATACCTTATTACATGTTAGGATAGCCAAGGACCCACACAAAGTAATCAGTCATCACAGATTGATTAAATTACTTATTATGAATGGATTGGCCTAGCAGCAGTTAACTTAGGATAATGTTGTAAATCCAACTTAGCTCCACCCCCAGAAAACTCAGTAACAGAGCAACAAGGTCCAAGAACCCCAAGTCTGAGGAGGAGACTAAAGGAGAAAGAATTCCTCCATTCCCCTGAACCTAGCAAAAGATAGGTCCTTTCCATTTGATTATAATTTTTATTTATAAATTAATACCTTGTACTTACTATTAAAACAATTAAAATTATTTATATTTATATATATAAATATATCTAAATAATTTTAATTGGTTTGTATAAATATTAAACCAACTAAATTTTGTTTTTCTTTTAATCTTGTTCTCGTTATCTCTCATTTTTATTTTTATTTTATTTCTTATTTTATTTTATTTTTATATTTATTTTTTCAATTTTAAAGATATCTTAATTTAACTAATTTCCTTAAAATAAATAAATAAATTAAATAATAATAATAATAATAATAATAATTTGACCATGGTCCTAAAGTCAAAATAAGTTGTTGGTCATATAAACTGTTGGAGGCTCTGCTCAGTCTATTTAGCATGCTAAGCTGGATCTGTTTCTTCAACTTGTCCTGACGATGAACCACACTAGTTGGTTCGAAACGCGTCGACAAATGTGAACGATTGTTGTTCAATCGATTGAACAACACTTTTGTTTGCGATTTTTGCTGTTCCAATGATTGAACGATTGCCATTCAATCGATTGAACAACACTTTTTGTCTTTTAAAAAGAATAAATTGTGAATTTTTCTTAATGGTCATGATGCCATATTTTCTTTCTTTCTCCTTTGTATTGTGAATAAACACCATTTGAATGAATTTGTGGTTGATATAAGAAAAGAACAGTAATGACAATACCATTATGACTCATGAAGCCTTTTGATGGTTATCTTTATTCAAAAGCTGATACGGTGTATCTTTATAATGACTAACTAAAGATCTCTTCTTTGGTCACATCATAAAATGATTCATTATTTTTAAACCATGCTCGCTTATGTTTTACACTATCAACTAGATAAATGTCATTGACATGATGATATGGGGGTAAGAGTATAAACTTTCATTGGCATATTCTTACTTCTTACACCATCCTGACCCTTACGGAGCAAATGAGCCTCCCTCTTTTTAACGAATAAAAATTCAACTAGAAAAATGGACATAATGAGATGTGAAAAAAATCAAACATTGTCTTAAAAAGGATAGGGGGTCTCATTATGAGCCAGCCTACCATGATCATAAGGATCTGACAACTGACATTCCAATTTGGCTACCAAACCAAGGTAATGACTTTCTTAATGCTTAAAACTATCAGAAGGGAAGGGGGTCTCATCACAAGCCAGCCTGATCACTTTGTTATATCCTGGTGAATGGAACCATGCCAACATAGTGGTCTCTTTATGACAAGAAAAAGAAGACCCATCTACATTCTAAAAGGAGGACTCTGGCTCATTTGTGGGGTTAAAAAGCAACCTTGTTGAGGCTATGAATGCCTCCTGGTAGCAGGGGCTTTGCTTATCATATTAAGGTATCATCTTACACTGCAAAATATTCTCTAAGCTCTTATCACCTATGAATTTTTTTCTAAAGGGAATTTTCCATTTAAATAACACTCTTACAACCTAATCTACATGGTAACTTATATCATTTATTCATTATATTTCAAATTGTCCAATCATTTTACGTCAGTCATTAATATATACCGCCGATTATGCCTTTGTCATTAATACCACTTACGATGAAAATCTTTTGACATAATGCATTAAAATCTCTGTTTTAGTTTCTTTTTGGCCATTTCACATCCAATGATGTGTATTTCTTTAATTGCTTTATTGATTAACACACTATTTTTATAATTGGTTGCCGACATTTATGTCTTATTAATGCTTTTTCTTGCTTTTGACATGCTGAACGGATGTGGACACCTTTTTCTCATCAGAGAGGGGATGGCCTACGTATGCACGACATGTGTGACATTTATGAACAATTGTGTGATAATCATTTGAATTAACTTTCGGGGAAGGACTGAATGATGATTATGAATGAGTAATAATTAGCAAGTATTTCTGATTGGGGAAAGGAAAACAACCATTATGGCTGACATGCATACTCATGATCATGCGTTAAGTATGGTTGACGAAATCAATGACTTAAATAAATAAGATATTAATTCAAAACATCATCATTTATCTGTTAATTGTTGTAACATTTTCTATCGTTGTTTTGAATTGTGGAAGTGTAAAACACTTGCATACAAGCTAACTAATTACAGGTACAATAGCCATGGGAGGAAGACATATCCATAATGAACCACTAGTGCTTATGGTATCAGATCAAGCTCATGCAATTGTCAAGCACATAGGATGGCTGCAATGTCTAAATATGTTGCAGAATGTTCTTGAGGAGCTGATGTTGGAATTTCTGTAGAATTTGCAAAATGGTAGCACCACAGTCAGAGGCAAAAGTATAATAGTTTCTAAGCCAACCATAATCGAAGTCACTAGACTTCTGGCTGAAGGAACCAAATGGACAGAAAAACATGTCCTTTTGCACAATGTGATTGAAATATTCCAGGATCTAGGAGAGAAACTGACACAAATAGGAAAAGGGATCCATCCTTCAGTGTTAAGGCAGTCGTGGAAAGAATTGGCCATCATCGTGTAAAGATACATTACCTGCGATGGTCGACATGATGTGGTAAAGCCCCGCCAGCTAAAAATTCTAGTTATTTTGAAAGAGAAAATTTCAGTTAATTTGTCATTTTATTTGAATTCCTTATTACATGTTAGGATAGCCAAGGACCCACACAAAGTAATCAGTCATCACAGATTGATTAAATTACTTATTATGAATGGATTGGCCTAGCAGCAGTTAACTTAGGATAATGTTGTAAATCCAACTTAGCTCCACCCCCAAAAAACTCAGTAACAGAGCAACAAGGTCCAAGAACCCCAAGTCTGAGGAGGATACTAAAGGAGAAAGAATTCCTCCATTCCCCTGAACCTAGCAAAACGTAGGCGCTCTGTGTCAGTGAGAGCCCAGTGAAGCATCCCAATTCAAGCAGATGAGGCTGGACCATCTCACACACCATTTGTAAGTCCAAGAAATTCCACTTTTCAACACTATGAGGAGGAAGTGGCCAGGGTATTGGAAAACATGGGAATATTTGGAGAAGATAAAGAAGAATTCGAGAATGCTGAAGAACATAATTTCACCCCCAACCAGTCTACCCCTCTTGACAGCCCTAGTCGTGAGCAAAACCTGCCATGCACTGATTATGTGGAAGAATAGAGGGAACCAATTCATTCTATGGAAAAACCCCTCGAAGCGGAGGTACATGAAGAATATGTCACAAGAGGAGAAAATCGGGCAGCAAACATCGATCCAGTGGACCCCCCAGCTGAAGAAAACCCTAAGAATGACAATTGTTTAGGAGACATTGTTATATTTGGATCTTTTGAAAGAGAAATCCATGATAAAGTGGAGATAGAAGGTGAATCTCCCTTAGCATATATAGTTCTAGATGGAACCCCCCCTGATGCTGACAGATTACCACCTGTACAGGAACCAGAGGATAATGTAGTTATCCCATCACTGATTGAAATTCCGGGGATAAAGAAGTCCTATTTGGACAGGCTCAGAAAAGTACTTAAGAAGTATAGGGAACATAATTAAATAATTGGGCAACTAAGGTAGTGGTTAATGGAGGTAATTAGAGCCAAGAATTTGAAAGTAGAAAAAGAGACCACAGGCACACAGACAAAACATATGTTTTGTAAGGGGTACTAAGACCCAAACTGAGGATATTTGTGCTTGTCGAAATGAAACTCAGACAAAGTCATGCCTTGTAGAAGACACTGAAATGCAAACCAAGGACCCCTGTGTTTTCTCACGTGAGACGCAAACGGACCACTCTACCATGGATACTGTCATTCAAATAGATTCTTAAGAGGACATTCCAATTGGTCATTACGTGATTCAAGAGGCAGCTAAAGCTATTGTTGAAATCAATCCCATGGAGACCCAGGAAGCAGAAACCCAAACTAAAGAAACACCTGCTTATATTCCCCTAATCAAGGAAGCATTTATTAGTAGACTGCAGAATGAATTACTAAAGGTGAAGCAGGAATTAGCCCAGTACAAGGAGGAGGTATATTTTGACTACTCCCTAACTCAGCTACACATTAACTATTTAATTGCATGAGAACATGCAACAAGGTAAGATGGGGAGTATGTTGGGTTAAGAAAAATGTATATTTTCTCCTCAGTAATTGCTTTATTTTGTGTTTATCCTTACACAATTATATTTCTTTATGAATTGAAATAAAGGAAATCACAGTTAAAGTTGGATGGAAGCACTTGGTAACAAATTAGATAAATCTAGCACTGGAAATTGACTTTTTACTATCCTTGTGTGTAGAAGCCGCGGATTAGTCAATAGTTGTTCATTTTTTAGAGCATCACCAAGCCATAAAAGGGAAATATAATGTCTGAAGCACACAAGGCAACAAGAGACTAGGAAGACCAATACTATTTCATGATAGAATCAGATTATGTATTGTGAAATCTTCAGGATCTCCTGATCCTGAGGATTCACTTTTATCTAGTTTACTCTTGTACTATTATATATAAGGTTGAAAGGCAAACGGAGTTCAGTTCAGACTTATGTAATTTATAATTATTATTTATGAGACATATACTACTATTATCTCAGTGATGTTGTAATTTGGTTACTTATATTAATGAAAGACTACATTTTATCTTCACTTATATTCTGAATATTCCTTAGCGGAGACTTATGGTGACTCTAGGCCTGATCAAGAGAAGTTCTACTGCTTTCTTGTGTTATAATCTTTCCATTTGAATATTTATTTATTTTTAATGTTTAGTTAATATTTTTTTCGCTTATTGTGAGGATTGACGATTCCAATTCATATTGCTATTCATTTCAATTCATACTTAGTCATGTGATGTATCTAAGTAATGCTTTGGTTTGATTGGTTATATTAGTTTCAGAAGTACATTGTTGTTCATTCTGAGTTATGATATCATAGATCTTAGAGATAGTGTTAATTGATTTCCATAATTTGCTGACAGAAAACAGTTGTTGTTTAGAAATCATTTATCGTATTTGCTTGATTACCATTCAATTAAGAATTGTCATTCAATCGAGATTTCCCTTCAATTGAGAATTGTTGTTCAATCAATATTATTGTTAAGTTATAATTTTTTGTTCAATTCTGATTTTCTATAGATTAACATTGTAGTTTAGTTGTTACAGTTCTCTTTCTTGATCAAGTGAGTTAGTTTTAATTCTATTTGAAGGTTGCCAAGCGTGATTCTTTGCATTCACATTCAGATTCATTTGATTTTGGAATAATTTGATGGAATTGCAGAGTGTGTTAAGAGTTCTTTCAGAGTCATTTCTTTCTTAGTTATTTCTTTACGAGTTGTGTGAATTAAAGTTGAAGAGATAGTTATTAGTGATTGCAACGATTTACCTTTAGCTAACGTTTGAATTCACTACATAGATTGTGCTAACACTCTTGAGATAAAATGACTTACCTTGGGTTGAAAATCAATGTAGGAATTAAGATTTCCTGTAAAAAGTCATCTTTGTGCACCAACACACATGACTTGACAATGAGATGACTCAAACCAACCAAACAAACATGTTCAACATGACTAACCGACGGTGCAAGAGACAAGCACGACACGCATGATTGATTGTTGATTGACCATGATGATGCTTGCATGATAATGAATGTGACTCAGTATGTGAGTGCAATAGATATTTTCATAGCAAACATAACGTGCGCACATGAAGTGAAGACCTTGAGCATGACCAGAACATCGTCGCAACCATGATATTGACATCAACGTGCAAAAATTTGGGTGGAATGAACAAGCAAGGTGGGTATGAAGGCTCACACGATCTCATGAAGTGAACTCGAGTGTATGCAACTGTCAAGTGAAACTCTCAAGGGAGGCTCCAAATTTGGGTGCAGGCCAAAATGTTGGAGGGTGGTTGTAGCCACTACAATAGTTTGGAATATGTATGTATATGTGTATAGATTTAAATACCACCATGAGCTAAGTTATAAAGCTCCAATAAGGGATATGGGTGTCATATTATTATGGTTGTTATGTTTTCATGTTGTCATAATGTTTTTCTTTTGAGTAGCTCTTTCATTATAAATACTGCAATGAGCTAAGTTATAAAGCTCCATGGGTAGTATGTTTTCTTTTCAGCGGTTTTGCTAAGGTCATGGTGTGGTTTAACACTGAGGATGGTGTTACCCTAGGGGGTGGGATCTATAATATGCTTGGTAAAAATTTCATGTAATAAAAGTTAATAAAGGAAAAATAAGGCCACGATTAAGGGACACTTATTCCAAGTTGAGTGTTGGGAAAATATATCCTAGTGGGAATCACTGCATGTGTGTTTTGGCTAAGGAAAATTGGCAAAGGATAAGGCAAAGGAATTAAAAGGTAAAAAAATTTAGCACATTTATTTATGAAAATAAATGAAACTAGGAGAAATGTGAGGTGAAATGTCACATGTTGCATGTGAGGAGGAAATTGAAGGAAAATAATGGAAAATGAAGGAATTAGAGACCTCATTCATAAAAAGGATTTTGAGGATTAGTTCATGGATTTTGTCAAGTTCAAGCTTGGACCTCTATTATTACTCTCTCTCACTCTCACTCTTGATTACTTAGAGTTTTCTTGGAGCATTCTAACTTTGAAGCAAAGGAAAGGAAAAGCAAGCAAAGGAGAGGAAAAGCAAGCAAAGGAAAAATGGAAAAAGAAAAGGATCAAGGAAATTTGGAAAGAGTACTTGTAGGTAACCTTTTGCATGTGTGATTTCCTAGATAGTTTAGACATGCATGGCTTTTCATGTTGGTGTATGGTTCTCTTGTTGTCGGTGGCATGGTTTTACTAGGTTATGACAGTGGATTTCAGCCTAGCCTTGCCTTTTTCTAGATGCCATGGTGTTGGGATTTTTATTTCAGTTTTTTAGCTCTAGTTTAACAAAGGCCTAGGAATCCCTTGAACATGTTTGAGATATGGTTTGAGATCTAGTTCGATTCCCAAAGGCCTGGGAATCCGTTGACCGGTTTTAGCGGGATACATAGTAAAGCCCGAGGGAGATGTTTTAGTTTAAGGCCTAGTGATCTGGGTTTGGATTGTGGTATATATTAAGAGAGAAGGAGATGAAAAATTTGTCAAGGATATTGATGGATTCCAGATGGAATTCCAAGTTTTGTTCGGTTATGATTAGAGAATTGGTTTTGGTGTGATCACTATTTGATGAGGGTAGAAGTGTTTTAAACTATGGATTGTATTGGTTGTTGTTTGATTGGTTATTATTTGAGATCCCACATTCATTCTTGGAATATGGCATGGGGGTGACTAGATGAAAGAGAGATTTGGTTCAACAATGTCTATGGTTGGGTGGTACGTGGAAGTCCCAAACCCGGTCGGATTTGCCTATGGTTAATAAAAAATAAGTTATGTTACTTTTTAATTGATTTATATGTGAATTTAATAGTTGTCTTATCTCTGATATTTACATGGTTTTATGTTGGTTCTAAGCATGGTTAAATGACTAGTTCATGTCATGGTTATTTTATGTATTTACTTGTAACTATTAAATGGATGGATGGAAGACCTAATTGATGATGTAGTAGTTCAATGGAGAAGGGGGTGATCCTTTTCGTTACGTTTCATAAGTTGTTTCAGTAATTTATGCTCTGTCTTGTATCTTAGACTTGTAGGTTACATTGATGCCAAGTGTTTGACAGAATCTCAGTCCCGGTTAGGCATGCTCATTTCCTTAATGAATTTTGAAGGTTGTAGCAAGTTCTGGGTAGAAGTTAGGATTCTGGGCTAGAAAAGTGGCTTAATTACTAGGGTTGCTGGCAGGCAGGCCCGTGAGAGGGAATTTATGTTGCTTGGTCACTCCATTGCCCATGGAATGAGACTGACTATGGCCTCAGAGATCTAGAAAAATAGTGGCACACATGGACATGTTGTTTAAGTGAATGACTTATCTTCTGAGGGTTCTGTTGATGATGTTGGATGATTGTGCATGATGTTTCATTGATTCCACTCCCTTAAGGTCACATAGGAGGTCGAATATGATCATAGTAGCCTCTCCTATCATGTTTACCCTAGTTTTCATGTTTACTTTGGCTAGACCTAGGAGGGGGTGTTATATTTTTCCACCTCCCTAACTCTCTAACTAAGCTTGAGATCCCCAAATACTCACTCACAAGCTCAAATTCATTGATAGTCGAGTAACTCCCAGTGAATGAGAAGCTCAAGGAGGACAAAATCCATAATTTTATGGATCAAGGAGGAAATCACTCATATTTTCAAGGGAGCTACTATCGTCTACACTTTTTCATAAATAAACAAGATGAAAGGCTAATTAGGGTTCAAAATTTTTATTCAACTAGGAGTAACTATTGAGCCCAGGGCTTGAGATTGTCATTGTTAAATTTCATGTGATGTATGACACTGTTATTTTCTAATAATGAGAAGTTGGTTATTAAGATGCATCTGATCTAGTTTTAGAGGGCTGAAACCCTTGGTTTTGGGTACAACCTAGTAGCTTTGGTCCCTCTTCTGTATTTCTATCTTGTTCTTAGTTTAAATTATTTAATGTCTTTCTTTTATTGCAGTATATGTTAAGCTATAAAAACCTGTGATTTCAGGCTTCCCTCTCACCTATTTCATCTCCTCTTTGACTTCTACATCCTCTCCTTCCACTCTTCAATTCATCTCCCAAAACTTTGTTTCCACACTCACTCTATTTAGACAATTAAGGACAATGTGGGCAATCATCATGATGCAAAATAGACCTTCAAGAGGTCTTAGGCTTGGATAAGAGGCTTCCCTAACCTTAATTCACTCCCTCCTACCTTCATCCGCCTCTTCGTTCCTTCAAGACACCATCTCCACCCTAAAAAGGTTCTCATAACCCATCCTATAGGAGTACAAGTCCTCTTGTAGAATATAAGACCTCTTGTAGCAGCACCTGTGACTGACCTATAACACAATTTTCCTCCACCTATTTTTCTACCACTTCAACCTTAACTCAATCAAGATGAATAATCACCCCAACTTGTGATTTTACTATCAAGAGAAGCTCCTAGGCCATTCCAACCACCCCTTTTCCTCACTGCAAAACACAGTAGAATTAATGTTTTTCATTCACAAGCATGATACAACTTAGATTTATGATTTCAAGAAAATGTGAAGTAGATGAATGATACATGTAAATAGGTTACTGATTTGATGAATTATGTAAGATAGAGTAGCTTTAGTTCTACATGTATATTAGCCCTTTCTCTTTCATGTAATGTTAATCGACATCTACAAGTTGAACAAATGTCATTTTCATTTCCGTAGTTAAGAGTTAGTTTTCAATATTTCACTATAGTTTAGTTGGAGGAGTGGTCTCTGAACACCATGATCTGATGTCATTATTGAGGGTGGCATGAATAGAAACTATCCTACTATGCATATAACACTACCACTTCTAAGTCTGTACGAACCCTGGGTTGATAATTTGAGTTGAGGATCCCCTGGGAGTTGTAATATTCTTGGTTCAATACTAGGGCTCAACACTTTTTGGCGTTGTTGTCGGGGAGGTATCTAGGTAGGTCTTATTTCTACTTGATCATTGTTTTTCTATTTTTCATTAGTCTTATTGCTCTTCTGTAGGGGGAAAGTTGCAGACACCCCCTTGGGTGGGGGTGGGGGGGCACCCACCTTACCCAGCTTGAAAAAGGTGAAAAAAAAAAAATCTTTCATGCCTCCTAGGAGTAGGGATAATAAAAAAAAAATTCTTACCAAAAACCCCACACCCTTAATTAGTCAACCTTCATTCTTCTTCGGTCACTGTGAACTTCCTTCTCTGACTACAGGGGAGTTAGAAGACCCTCTAGGTGAGCAACTCGACATTTTTTAAGAACTTATTGGGGAAGAAGAATAATCCATATCACCTACCCAAACCATGGTAAAAAACCAAAACAATGAGCTCTTCGTTAATAGAGAAACCAATTGAGAAGATAGAATAAAAAATATAAGCCCTACCACCCTTCCACATTTACATGGCCTAACCTCTAAATATCCTAACACCTTTAGGTTTGATTTTGTTGTTTTATTTCGGACCTATGACTATGCCTCTGATGAGCATAAGTTGAATTTATTTCCTTCTACCCTCAAAGATGTAGCCTTGCATTGGTTTATGAGTCTACCTGGAGGCAACATGACTAATCAAAACTTCAATGATAAATACCAGGATTACTGTAGGTCCAAAGAAAGAAAGGAGGAAATATTTAGGATGACCCTCGAAAATGATGAATCTTTGGAAGACTATGAGGAAAGTTTTCAACTAAATTACAAGAAGGTCCACTGTACCCTTGATGTTGAGTCACTAAAGCTTGTCCTTCTTTGAGGGATTAGGGAAGATATAATGGAAACCCTCAACATGCTATCTGGAGGATATATCTTTCAATTTCCTGAAGATGACATCAAAACTATATTCAAGAATTATTTTAGGGCTATTAGGAAGAGGGGTAGGTCTAGCCAAAACTTGGTGAGTTCCTCTCCCTCCACAACATCCATCAAGCATGAAATAGGGAATATGTTGGAGGATTTCAAGAGTGAAATATTGCACACCTTTTCCCTAAAAATGGACACTATGTAAATCAAAAGGAAACAAGAGGAAGTAGAAAGGGCACTAGCTATTTTCTTCCATAAATGTATTAACAAACATCATAGGAATGAATGGCCACTGAATATTATATAAATATGCTTAGTATGTGAAGATAATCATGATATAAATGTCCCTCTTTTCCGGTCCTAAAGGAAATATACTAGGAAGGAGTGGAGATTGGGTCAGCACAAATGTGCTTCATTAACCAAAGGATACCCCCAGGACCTCGACCATATCAAGGTGGACATTATCCTCACTACAATCCAAACCAGAATGCACCTTTTCAGCCTTGGCACCCTTCCACTCATCCATCATGGTCCACACCTCCTCCTTGCCCTTATGATCCTTCACATCCTCCTCATCTTGTCAACCATCCTTTTCAACCATATCCACCCCAATCTTTAAAACAGGGCAACCCCTCATAAGGGTGGAGGCCTCTAACAAACTAGTATCCTACTTTACTTCCTCCACCCGAACCTCAACCACAACTATCTCATCATGCCGCAACTGAGAAAACCCCAATTCCTTCCCAACCCATCCTAACCCAAATAATAACCAAGCACAACAAGTATAGAGTGGGGACCATCTTATCCTACTTATGCTGTGGAAATATAATAATTCAATCTTTGTTCTAGGAGGGTTCTCCCAAATAATCACCCACCTACTCCACCTAAATATCTTGAAGGAGAGAAGGAAGAGAGTGTCACTCAAGCCAATACACCCCCCCTTTCCTAAAAGGTTGATCCACCCTAACCAGCACACCCTAGAAGACGTTGAACTTCTAAGAGAATTGAAGAATTTATGTTTCATGATACCCCTTCTGTAGACCATTAAAGATATTCCCATCTACAATAGGTTTATTAAATAAAAATGTTTCATAAGGCATGGGAGAAGAAGAAGATATACCCCCACCATAAATGTTGTTAGTCAACTATCTGATCTGATGCTTTGGAGGGTGATCTCCCCAAAATACCTAGACCATGGTAGGCTAGTAGTGGATATTCACATTGATGGAATTATAGTCCCTAATACCCTGATTGATCTTGGAACTGAAATCAATGTGCTGACTAGGGAAACCATGCTAAAGCTCAATCTCAAAGGAGATTTGATAAAGACCAGTATAGAGCTATAACTTGCAGAAAAATCCACATTTGCTCTTGAGGGAATTATTGAGGATGTCATGGTCTTCATTAACTCCTAGGAGTACCCTATTAGTTTCCTCATCCTCTAGCCCAAAACCAAGTTTAATGGTTATCCTCTCATCTTAGGAGGACCTTGGTTGGCCACTGTTGATGCCTACATTAGTTGTAGGGATGGGAATATTACTATCAATAATGGAAATTTATCTAAACAATGTGTGTTGTATCTTCCTGATCAACCTTGTATTGAACATAATCTACCCATATGGTTAGTGGATGAGGAAGAGGATGAATTGTATTATACAACTCCCTACCCAATCTGCACTCTAGATATTGTTATAGGAGGGGGACAACTTCATGAAGATGACCTTATTAACCATATCCTTCATAATCAACATCCCACTTTGATACTAGTTGATGATTTGATGAAAGAATCTAGGAATATTCCTTAGACTAACTTGTACTCTATTGACTCAAGTCTAGAACATGTCAATATTGTAGAGTTTGCGCTATCCAAAAATTTAGAATCAACCCCTCTCTCAGCAGAACAAGAAGAACAATTTTGCAATGTATTGAGGTAACACCTAGATGATTTTTCTTAGGATTATAAGGAAATGAAAGGTGTGAATCCCTTAGTTTCTACTAGTCATATTTACATCAAAGAGGGATGCAAGAGTGCATGACAACTTGAGAGAAGTATGAACCCAATGTTGGAAATAATACTGAGAGGGGGGGGGGGGGTGAATCAATATTATCAAATCTTCTCAATAAACACTTATCGATCTGACTAATGTAACTTGTATATACCTTCCAAAATTTAATGTAATTTATTCTTTAGATGTTAACCATTAATCTATATGTCAGAACCATATAATAATAAACAGTAACAAGAAACATAGACAGTCACACCAAAGAACACCAGATATAAGGTGGAAACCCAATGTGGGTGAAAACCACCTACTGCAATATGTCTCTATATTCTTTCAATTAGAAACTTTTTTTTACAATGATTGTGTATTGGTGTAGTCCTTTGCCAGTACACAGGCTGCAACCTGCAGAGAGATACAACCCTCTCTCATTTTCCAGCTTCTCCTGGAAGGGAGATACAACCCCCTTAGCTCTTGTATTAACTAAGACACTAGTATGTAGGTGCTGACCTATAGAAGGCTACTACCTTCTCTTTCTTCCAAGGACCACGTTTCGTAAATTTTCAAACTAGATCCAAAACATCAAGTACATGTGCATCACCCAATCTCCTTTAAACAAATAACTTCTCAGAATGCAGTAACTAGAAAATAACACCAGTAACTAGACATCAATTTAAACCCAGATCTCTGTAGAAACAGATAAAAGATAACTAAAATATATTTCAGGAAAGGTCCGCAACTTCACCAGAGGAAAGTTGTGGATATCCGCACTTCTGCCACGACGAGTCTGTGCAACTCCGCACCTACACTGTCTATTGTTCAACGCACTTCTACACCTGCTCTGCCAATTCAATTATGTCTCACCAACCGACTATCAGAACTTTAGATCTTACTCTTCTTAGGATTTTCAACTCAACTGTGATCAGCCAAATGATCTCCTTTC
>APFE030867878.1:0-16771 GCA_000404065.3 Pinus taeda
TCTATATATCTATATATATCTATATATCTATATATATATAGGAATATATTTCATATGAATGAAAACTTGACATAGTTACATATTTTTCAACACTCCCTCTTTACTAGGGAGGTATTCGCAGAAGGTACATGGTCATTGTCAATTTGAAGAGATCTCATAAGAAGAGTCGGATTGGTAACCCATATGTCTAGTATCATAATGAACATCATTGTTATATAGCAAGTCCTTTACTAAAAACTCTATCTCTCCACAAGATTAGAGCACAATGTTGGCGAGACCAATGATTTGTAGATGCCAACATCATTATCTCTCTAAGGTACATACCCCACCTGGGTGTTCTCATAATATGAACTCTCGCTGGAATATTCTTATCTTGGCTAGCTAATCCTCAAAGAATATCTCTCCATGCTACTCTTGTATTGAATTCCATACCACATTCTCAAAGAGTATCGAATTCTAGATGGTTACCCAACCCTCCATTATTTCTTCCCAAGTGAATACAAGAATGCTTGTCTCTAGCCCTCCCTCTCAATATGAGAGGAGAAATCCACCAAACTCAACTTGTCCCTTAAGTATACAAGATTCTTGTTTGGAAGTAATATTTTCAATATGTCAACTACTTGCTCATCAGTGGAGATATATTGTAGCGACACCTGAGCATTTTGTACTAGCTCTCGTTTATATGATTTGTCTTCCCATGAAACATTGGGTCCTCAAACAAATGAATACAACTTTCCTTATCATAAAATATCATGTAAGGTTCATCGATCCTTCAAATAAGTCAAACAACAACTTCCTTAACGAAACTACTTCATGGCTAACTTCACATGCTGCAACATATTTTGCTTCGGCACTAGTCAAGGAAATGGTGTTTTGATTTTTGCTCATTAATGAGGCCATAGATGATCCTAGACTAAAAAATCCTCCCAACGTGCTTCTTCCATCTTGTTCATTGCCTCCCCAGTCACAATCTGTATAACCAATCAATTGAACATTATTCATTCTATGGTATTACATGTAGTAGTTTATGGTTCCCCGCAGTATTTTAGGATATGTTTTTCTTCTATCGAATGATCATGCTTCAGCTCCACTTCGAATTGACTAAGTATATTTACTACAAAACATATGTTGGGACGAGTATTCACAAAGTACGTTAATGAGCCAATCAATTGTTTATATTTAGAAGGATCCATAGGGCTTGATTCAGAACTCCTTAGTCTTTTCAAGTTTGTGATCATTGGAGTGGGCATCTCTTTACAGTCCATCATGTTGAACTTCCTTAAAATATCGATCATGTACTTTCCTTGGCCTAAATAGAATTCATTAGGCTCCTGCTAGACTTCTAGTCCGAGATAGTAATGCATCAACCCTAGATCCTTCATGTCAAATTCTGCTCCCAAATGCTTCTTACATTCTTCAATTTGACCTTCTACATTTTTTAAGAGAAGATCATCTACATACAGAAAAATGATTATAGGTTCATTGTTTACAACCTTAATATAGAGTTTAGAGTTAGTAGAACTTTTTGTGAACCCTAGCCTTTGTAGATATGCATCCATAGTAGCATACAATGCCCTTGGTGCTTGCTTCAGGCCATGTAATGCTTTCTTCAATCTGCAAACATATTCCTTCCTATATTTGACTTCGAATCCCAAGGGTTGTTCTTTGTAGACTTATTAATCTATTCTATTATTCAAAACATAGTCTTAACATCCATTTGGTGGATGTTCCATCCCATAAATGCTTCCAGAGAGACTAATGATTGAATTGTTGTGTAACTTACTATTGGAGAAAAATTTCATTCATAGTCGATGCCTTCAAGTTGAGAAAACGTCTTGCCACAAATCTCGCTTTATACTTGGTTATGATTCCAACGGTTGCATGCTTGATCTTATAGATCCACTTGGAAGTAACTATAGATTTGTCTTCATGCCTCAATGCTATCTCCCATACTCCATTCTTTATTATAGGTTAATAGTTTTCATTCATGGAATCTTTCCATTCTTGATTTTTTATAGCCTCCTCAAAAGTGTATGGTTCTGCTTCTAATAATTTTGTCATGTATGAAGCATACCCAAAATATCTCTTGGGTCTTTTACTTTGTCTAAATGATCCTTGAGCTTCTCCATGACATTTTGCATCAATTAGTGTAGAATTCAACCAATTAGGTATTTTCCTTGTTTCTTGAATGACGTCAAGTTGAATAGGTTCACTAGGCATTATGGTGATATCATTCTTCCTTGTCAAATTCTTCCTCAAACATAGGAATTTCTTCGTCATCATAATTTATAGAAAGTTACTTTTATTTTTTCAATTCTAAGCTTTCATCAAAGTTGAATAGGTTCACTAGGCATTATGGTGATATCATTCTTCCTTGTCAACTTCTTCCTCAAACATAGGAATTTCTTCGTCATCATAATTTATAGAAAGTTACTTTTATTTTTTCAATTCTATGCTTTCATCAAATATGACACCATTACTAACTTGAATGTGATGTCCATCTCTCATATAGATTCTATAGGCTTTTGATGAGTTACTATACCGAACAAATATACATTTCACACTAGAAGGATCCATCTTCTTTATTTTTTCTTTTGTTATATGAATGTACATAGGACATCCAAATATTCAAAGATTATTGGAATATGGCTTATTCCAAGTGAACACTTCTTTTGGAGTTTTATTGACAAGATATTTGTGAGGACATCGATTTTGTATGTACATTGTTGTCTCAGTTTCCTCACCCCATAGAAAATTCGGTAGATCTTTGATCATGTATCATTTCTTTTACAATTTCTTCAATGGAACTTTTCTTTCTTTCTACAACTCCATTTTGTTTGGGATTGTATGGAACTACCCACTCCCTCTTAATCCCAAATTCCTTACTTGATCATTCTTTTTTGTAACATTCTCCACTTCAGCTTTGAATTCTTTAAATTTAGTGAATGCTTCATCGATGCTTTTCATTAACTAAACCTAGGTATTTATTCAGTGATCATCTATGAAAGTAACATAATAAATATGGCTTCCAAGTGATTTCATAGTCATAGGGCCACATGCATCAGAGTGAATGAGATCCAATATGTCTTTTGACCATGAAGGACTAGTTCGAAATGGTTTCTTAGTATTTTTTCCTAATGCACATCCTTTGTAGACACCTTCATGATCCTCCTTTACATTTCGTATTCCATCTACTATAGAATTTAGGTTTGGAATAATTTTGAGATCTAGATGACCAAACCTTCTATGCCAAATTTCACATTAACTAATCTCAGTGTGAACTAAGGCATGATTTACAAGAGATATTAATCTGTAGAGTCTTTCTTCTTGGATACCAATTACTTTATATTTTTCTATGCTTGCGTATTTTCCCCAGACAACTACTTTTCCATCAATGAAGGTTTCTCTATCTCCTTTATCTTCTAAGCTTGAAATAAAAACTAGATTTTTGTACAAACATGGAACAAACGGAATGTTTTTGAGGTGGATGTTGCTTCCATCTTCTAGATTTATGGATGATGATCCAATGCCTTTCATAGGATAAGTCTTATTATCTCAAAGTTTGATAGAGTATGTGTATTCTCCTTTTGATAATGTCTTCAGTTGGTGAGAGTGACTAGTCATGTGTCTTGAAGCATCGCTATCAATTACCCAGATGTGTTCATCTTGAAATGTTCCGGAGAGAGCACAGAAGAGTCCTTCATATATTTATATGATTGATTCCTTGTTTTGAGAGAATATGAGAATCCATACCTCTTTTATTTTTTTCTTGAGATGGATTGTAATATTTTTTAGGAACTTATTCATTGAAGAGGAGATCTTCAAGACGCCCTTAGATAACCAAACTCTGATTCCATGTTGAGAATTCAATATGGAAATATATATGCTAATTCTCTTAACTTGATAACTTCTTGTGTTAGATTTTTACTTATTATCTTTCATATTTTGTAGTTCAATACGAAAAACATAAAACAACTACCAAAATAGTAATAACAATGACACAATATGTAGGCCCAAAGAAAGGGCCAAAACCCCTCCTGTTGAGGGGAAAACCCATAAAATATCTTCTTATACTTTAGATCCTCCAACTGAAGAATACAATGACTTAGACTTGGACAAGTATTGTCCAAGATAATGTCTTCTTTGACCCCATGCTTCAATATCTTCAACCTCCCGAGTAAATCCAAAATTCTACCCCAGCAATGGCTGCAACTACTGCTACTTTACTAGGAGACTTCGATCTTACTCTTGCTTCTCTTTCTTTGACATCTCTTGCCTTGATTTGAGTATTAGGGTTATTACGAAACTCAAAGAGACATTCACTCACCTTTTTTCTCTTGATCTTTCTGAAATCAAACTTCTAGACTTCCTGAGTGTAAAACCCATAACTTCACACTCCCAAAAGAAAGTAGGGAGACTCAAACACTTGGCCTTCTTATTTGCACTTCCTTTTTGTGCTTATGTTTCTTCCTTATTAGTGTGAGGGATGAGTGAGTGAATGATCAAAATGGAGGATGATTTATTCTTATATATAGGCTTCCTATAAGGGCGGACATGTCTCTTCACTTAGGTCGACATGACAACTCATGTAGGCTAACATGATCTTGGAGGTACTTTGACATTTTCAGGACAAATAGATTTTGTTTTACAAATTACAATGTGCCCATAGGGTCATCCATATATGAAAATGACTCTTATACCTAGGAAAAGCCCTAGAATCACTCAATGGGTACTTGACCTATAAAATAAAAGAACTTGAGAATGAAACCCATGCTCCAATAATAATAATAATTTGTTTTTCATTTTTTATATACAAGAACACATTTCATACTAATGAAGACCAAACCTAGTGACACATTTTTCAATAACCCTCATATGATTTATAAGTCTGATCCATGATAGAAAAGATTGTTGTAGAGAACATGATTATCTTTTATAGACTTGTATCATTAGAGTACATGTGAATAAGGAGTTTAGAAAACCACACTTGGGGTTGTAACATAGAAGAGATGTGTCTTCATGTATAGGCATCCATGGAGTGAAATCATAAGCCACACTTCATGGGTTCACCCTTTCCCAAGGCACTTGGGTAACTTCGATGAATTTGTTCTAGGCATGTGGAACTTCAGGTGCAATGCCATTGGATGTTGGATTTTTAATGAAAAATTCATAAAAGGGGTAGAACTACAATTGAGCATACTCACTCGAATATTAAATGGCATTTCCACAAGTATGGTTGGCTTAAAATAACATCACCAACTTCAAGGTGAGAAATATCACAAAAATACCTCATCCTTGAAGGAATTGTTGTTGTATGACAAGTGACATCTTTTTATGAAACAAATATATCAACCTTACTGGAGGCACCCGATGGTGTGTGTCTATGGGTATGGTGTTACTGGAAGGAACAACTTCTTAATGATCACTACTGAAATGAGTTTTTTTCAACTCTCACTATTAAAAACGAAATGTAGTGGAGCACCCTTCACCCACAGCTGTGAGTGAAAGAGGCACTCACCTTCCTCCAGATATTTAGGCTCATTTTTCTTTACCTTGCTGGCGAAAATAGTGGCACTAGGTTCTTCATCAATGATATATTTCTCCTTGTCAAGGTCTAGTTCAAAGTCATAACCTGCATTTTACTTTGAGGTTTTTTTCTTTTCCACCAATGAGTTCCATGAAAATATTCATTAATGTTATTAGAGGATCTCTTCTGGATCTCACACCACTTTCTTGTGTCTTTATTCATCTTCTTGTTACCATTTTTTATTTTTAGATTAAATGGCTTTTCCTGTGGTGGTTTACCCTAACTTTGTCTTTTTTTTGCGATTCTGGGATGCCCTTTCCCTGCTTTTTCTATGAATTGCAGGGAAAATTTTAAGGATGGAAAATGATCTTGAAGTTTAAAAATATTTGTGAATCTCACTAGTCCCCAATAAAAAAACTATAAAAATTTTATTGATATATTTGTAAAATTATTCAAATTTATAATGATTTTACATATAGTCTCTATATAATGTTGGTGATTGTTAAGGTAAAATAATTTTATATTCTAAAATTTGGGTGAATCATTTCTAGAAAAAAATGGAAATTGATAATTTTTCTTTTTGGGGAAATATCATGGAAAATTATCCCAACTGCAAATATGATCCCCTAAATTTTCCCATAGCTATGAGGGATTTGTAAATCCAAAGTCTTTTTCTTTTTGTTTCAATTTTTCCTTATTTTGAAAACATATTGGTATGTTTCCACAAGTGAGATGTTTGTGAACTTTATTTTTTTGTAGATGTAACTATGTATCTATGTACCTAATGCCAGTGAATCCTCTTATACCGATCTTGCTATGAAATATATGAAAGATATTTGTGAATCTGGCACCGTTTGGACCGTCTTTCTGTAGTGTGGTTTGTATAATGTATTGGTCTTCGTAGCTTCCGACAGAATAATATTGTTCATTACTAACATCCCCAAAAGAGTCCCAGGTTGATGTGACCCAAAATATTGCAAATTACTATGTGACCTTTTCTCATAGTAAGCTTCCCACTAATCCTTGATATCGGGGGTAGCCTTAAGGAGTGCCAAGATAATATTTTCTCTATTGAAAATATTATGGACTTTAGAACACCGTTCTAGTAGATAAATAATAATTTGTTTATAGTATTGGCATATATATGGCATTCAAATATACAAATATAAAACTAATGTCTACCATGATGGGGATGTGGCTCCAAAGTAGTTAATTGATGAAGATACACTGTATATAGGAATATATCGAAGGATATGGGAAACATTATCCATAATATCATTAATTTTTCACTAGAAAGACTCTCCGAGCAATAGTTTAATAAGATATCTTACTCCCTTTTCTTAGATACACTGCATATAGGAATCGATCGAGGGATCTCGAACAAATTATCTATCATCTCAATAAATTTTCACTTCAAAGATTCCTCAAGCAATAGTTTAATAGGATGTCTTACTCCCTTGTCTTAGATACATTGCATATACGAATGTATTGAAGGATTTGGGAAAAATTATCCATAATCACATTAATTATTCTCTAGAAATACTCCTCAAGCAATAGCTTAATAGGATCACTTACTCTGTTGTCATAGATAGACTGCATATACGAATATAACAAATGATCTGGGAAAAAATATCCATCATCTCATTATTCTTTCACTAGAAAGACTCCTCGAGCAATAGTTTAATAAGATCTCTTACTCCCTTGTCTTTATTTTCTTCTACCATGGGGGGTCATCTAGGTTAGCAAGAATGGCCTTGGAAAGGGTCAAGTAGTTTGAGTCCCAACTCCTTTTACTTGAACCTCATTCAAGGCATGCATAGAAAAAATATAAAGAGCAAACCTCTCTACTACTAATCCAAATTTATGAAGGGAACAAAATGATAAATAGATTTGTAATGAAAATATAGAGATACAATGAAATTTGACTTTTTATTAATAAATGGAAAGTTTTAAAACTATATAAATAGATAATAAAAACAAGCAAGCTTGATTCCTGGCAGCTTATCTCTAAGATGAGAAGCAATGGCTACGTGCCTTTGGTGGATTGTGTTATAATGAGGCTCAAAGGAATTTTTATCGTAAAAGGGCAATGATAAAACTCTAAACACCCAAAAACTTAACCCTAGAGGATGAAGAAAAAAATTCTTTTGGGCCTTCATAGCGTAGGCTACAACATCAACTTTTTAAGGTAATAACGTTGGCATACGATCTTCGTTTGGGGTTCTCAGTAGCCCATTATAAAGACCTAAACATGAAGTAATTTTTTCAACTAAACTTGGTAGTGTATGACTAAAAAGCTCCCAATTCTCCAAAAAACTCCATTTATGGTCTCAAAGTGGGTTCAAAATTTCAGGACCATAAAAATATTTTAGAAAAACCACCAAAATAGAAAATTTTGTTGTGGGACAGTGGATGTGGGTGGCCGCCAATATCCATCGAGATCAAACATGCTCACCATAGGATGAGGAATGCAATTCCTTGAGTAAGATTAAGTAATATTTAGGAAGGGGAACACAAATTTCACTTAAAATATAGAGCCAAATATTGTGAAGATAAAATTTAAGAAGGGATTTTTGTTAATGATGGTCATGTTTTGTAAGGCATGGAGCACTAAAATAAAGGATGAAAATGGTACAACGGATTCTAATTTTGATAAAACACACAATGAAATTTTAGAATATGCAAGGCCTTCCTATTTTATTAGTACCTCCTCTCATTTGTTTAATCAATAAATTAAATTATTTGATATATATTAGAACCCATTTAAAAAGTGGTTTTCCCTATAATTTAGACTGCTAGTTTAAGACAAAAAATGAAGGATGTTGTCCACTATGTAGGATGTTCTCATTGAGAATATAATGACTGCATTATTTCAATTCTTATACTAAAGAATATAATTATTGGTCATAGGTTCTCAAGTAGATAATATTTTTTTAAGAAATATTCTTGAAAATAATAGGGAATGTGATGTTCTCCATGTTCTAGAATTGCACCTATAGTGAATTGACATGCATCTCTATTAGTCTTAAAGGAGTTCTACATATATAGATATCTAAGAACAAGTTACACGCATAATAAATCAATGAGATTTTAAAATGCATGTTAATTTATCCATGTCTAATGAAATGATTTTGCATTAAAATTACCATGTGGAGGACAAGTAATGTCAGAGAAGTGCTAAGTTAATTTATTGTACTAGTTTCCGATACCGATCGAATTTTTTAGTGTGGCTATCGAAGTGGTACTTGGTGATCATGTGATGGTAGTAACTCATGTTGAATTGACATGAAGATAAAAATATTCAAGAGGAAATCCAAGTAGGACTCAAAAGTGTGTTCAAAATAGGATTTCTTCTGCCTCATATGAATGTTATGAGCAAGGAAAAGTTTAGGCATAATTTGTTCATGTTGAACATAGCGTCCCATAGTATAATTTCATAGTAAACATGTTGAGATGTGGGTAGAACATCTTATTGATAATTTTGATGAATGTGGTTGAAGATTTTGTTAAACTAAATGACATTATTCATGAACACATTTTATCTATATATCACATGGATATATATGGAATTAATGATTCCTGAAGGAGAGATCCCTTTGGTGAAGTCCCTAGCTACCTAAAGCTACTTCAAGAGATCCTTCATATAGAATAGAGGATATCTAAATTTTACTAAAAAAATTCCACTGAAGGCATTTCCATATGTGACCAGACTACATCCATTCCTATCTTCTTTGGTAATAATAAATATGTGTGGGCATAACGAGAGACAATAGCTAAGTGTAAAATTCGTTATTGAGATGTTATAATTGGTATTCCATTTCAATGTGCTTGACTTAGTAAAGGTTATAAGCAAGGTAATTAGAAGGGAAGTACTAGAAATGATATCAATATCATGGTGAATGGGATGTGGTAGAGGCAAGAAATGAAGCTCTATAATGAAATCATAACAAGTCTCCAAAATGTATTAGAGGTTATGTGAGGGAACATTATTGATATAATCACCTGTGAGGTTGTAAAGAACATAGAAAAATAGGAAAAAATGGTGGAATTTTGATTAACAATAATTATGCTTATTAATAAGTGATATTTAGGATTAAAAGGGGTGGGGCAGAGAAAAATAAATATCATAAACCTTAGTGTTTCATGGTGTATGTTTTTTTGCTTCTATTTTGAATGATATTGTGTATAATCGGATAGGAAATCGTCATATTAGATTGGAATAATTTAGTGGAGCCACGTTGTTTTGGGAGATAAGATTTAATTTTCAACTATTACATATGATCATTTATGTAAGGAAATATTCAATTTCATAATTATGTGGAAGAGATAAGAAGTAGAAAGAAGAGCATATGTGGTAATTAATGTAATATTTTTCTTGGTGATGGGCTATAAAATTGTGTCTTTTTTATATGAAATCACCACGTTTTATTTTTACCAAATCACCCTTTTTAACCTATAATTATTATAAAACCCCATATATACCTTGAGAAGTTCAATACCTTATGATATCTTGTTGCTAGTTTTCTATGTTTATTATTTCTATATTAGAATTAAAGGATGTTTTAAGATTTTTTTTGGTGTATCATACATTTGTGTGGAATAAAGGGTGCTAAATTAAGTTACTATAGAGATACAACTATCTATCATTACCAGGTGTAATTTTTTTTATCAAGGGATCAACTGGTGGAGTGGTTGCTCAAGAAGACAATATGTGTTACAATACCCATAATTGGAAATCTCATGGGTATAACACATGAATTTGCGCAATGTCAGATTTAGCATAATGTCGTGAATTATGATAGGCTATATGCACTTGAATACTATTTTGGATATGTTGCAAGTTATTTCTTTATTTACTTGAACCATCATGGATAGGCTCATTTTTCCTTTGAAAAGGACATTGTATTATTTTAATTTCAACGTTGGTAGTTACACAGTTGGTTGAGGAACACACAACATGCCTCGATGTGTAAGAATATTATGCCACCAAGGGAAAAAGTAGTTATTGTTTAACTAGAATCAATATATTAAGTGCTACTTGATTTAGATGTTGGGATTTACAATTGAAAAAAATTTAGCAACCAAATTAGTTAGGAGTCACAATTAACCAATGATATCATGAACTATTTTCAGGGACATAGATTCCTCATATAATATATATATATATTTAGTTGAAAAAATATAGTAGACGGTGTGTGGTGTTATATAATATATATATATTAGTTGAAAAAATATAGTAGACGGTGTGTGGTGTGAACTGCAGCTAATTCAATTTTTTTTATTATAAATCTCTCTACTCATCAATGTTTCAAATTTCCTGTTAAATCTCTTGTTAGTCAATTTATAGCTTGATAGGTGCAGGTTGAACCCTAAGTTGGGCCTGCATGAGGTAACTAATTGCATTAAATGTATTTTATATTATTTTCACAATAGGATTGTTCATATATTGTTTTATATGCAAAGTTTGTTGGTCACAACCATGTTTTCTTTTATTGAGTTGTGTGTTAATTTCCTTTCTTATGGTGTGTTGGATTTCATTCTAAATGGTTTATTGAATTTCCTTTCATGCATTAGTTGGTTTATAACTGAGGAAAGCTTTTATTTCAAGTTTGTAAGGTGATTATTTCTTAGTTTTGCTACAAAATTAAGTTATTGTGAAATCAATATAAGCTATTAAAAAAGCTTACATTTGTAGAACTACTTAAAGATAGTAGGGACAATGTCATTGAGCTAAGCATTGATATCTGATCTCAGTATGTGGTGCACCACGTAGTTCGATTACGATTATTTATTTATGCCATGTTCAACCTTAAGCCTTGTATCACTAGTAGGATTTCCTTGAGTTTAGTTTGATAAATGTAGATGTGGTAGGAATTTTGATGCTGATGCATACAACATTGAAAGCCTCAAAATTCATAATACCTTGGGTTGAAAAACTAAATAAGTAATTACCAAAACCTCCTAACATAGGAAGAAAATATCCATAAGATCATTTTTGGTGTTGTTGTTGGGGAGGAGCTCAAGAGTATTAGGTTTCTTACCTTAGGTCAAATAGGAATGATAATTGTCGTTGAAGTGACCAAAGGGACATTATTAACTATTTCCTTTAAGTAGCCCAAATATTGAATATCATGCATTTATGACATAATAAATCCACTATAAAACCGAAGGCAGAAATAATAAAAAAAATTCCAATACCCCATGTGGTGTAATAGGAGCTAGTCAAACTAATATTGTAGCAAAATGAGAAGGGAAAGAAAAATACTTTAAAGGTCACCCTATTTCAAAATAGTATAGTATGGTAGCCACCACACACAGAAATTCCGTTAAGAAGGGAGGGAAATACATTGGATGAGGAACTTAAATGTTCTGAACATTCCAATAAGATATAGAACCATGAGCCTTCAAGAAAAGAAAATATGGGTAATGAAGATGTGAATGGACGTAGACAAAATAGACCTGACACTTTTGAATTCCTCGTTCAAGATCATTATGGGTTGGTTAAAATTAAGAACATTCCTCTTCCTTCCCTTATGAACATTCATGGCCTTTCAATGGAGGATCTAGATAACTTTCTGTTTGATTTTGATTTTATTTTTCATAGCTATGATTATTCTACAATGTGAAAAAATTGAAATTATTGCCTTATACTTTTAAATATGTACACCTTCGATGGTTTATGGGACTTGGTCGTGAACATGGGATGATATGAAGAAGGAATTTTTGAAGAATATCAGGATTATTGCAAAGTTTCAGATATCAAAGAAGAAGTCTTGGGGATTATGTAGAGAAGTTTTACAAAGGAAAACCAAAATACTTTGGACCTAGAAGCCCTACATATCACTTTTTTTAAATGAATATGAGAGGAATTTCTTGAAACAATAAACCTCATTGGAGAAGGAGATGTTTCTTATTTAACATCTGACGAGATCTCCAACTTGCGTAAAAATTATTCTAGAGGGAGCTCAAAATATGGAAAGAGTTCTTAGGTTGTGGTCTCTATAATTAGCAGCCCAAGTGGGCAGGTGTGACTGAAGTTGAGAAGGGAAATTTATTAGATAATTTGAAAACTAATTTGCTCAATACACTTAGCTCCCAATTAGACACCCTCCAAGAAAAAAAGAATAAACGAGAGGCTAAGTTGGAGTTGGCCATATTTTTCTCCAAATGTCAAACAAACATATTCTTTGAGAAATCCCTTTAAAATTTTTTGAAACATGTAATATTTGCAAGCAGAAGCATTCCACTCAGGATTGTCCTTCTCTAATGAGGCTTAACAAAATGTTTCAAGAGGCGAATGAGCGGAATGAGACATTTTGTTTTTTGGCTCAAAGGAAACCATGGGCACTTCTATCATCTAAACTTACATCCTTCAACCCCTCCCAATATTTTATCATCTTGCATTGTTGCCGCAATGGCCCCCTCAAACGAAAAATCAAGGTTATGCCCAAGGTTGGAGAGGACCTTTCCCCTTTGGAAATATGGCACCACAAGATCCACCTCAAGAACATCTGCAACAACTTCAACTACCTTTTAATTTACCTAATTAAACTCCAAATTGACCTCAAATACCTGTGCAACCTATACCTAAACCAAACAATAAATTAGTACATCCAACTAGAACATTAGACTACCTTCATTTCCTACTTATACCTTTTCATCAATGGAGTACAAAAATATTCATCTATGTTTTGGAAATGTAATAAAAAACCAAACTTCTCCTATCATCCAAGAACATTATAACGAATATAACTCTCTAGAATAAGAGTTTATTTTCACAAAATCTCAAGATACTCCAACGAAACAATATCATGAAAATGAGCTAGATTTTTCGCATTATTTACAGAGGTTGTGTCTTGAAAGAACCCCTATGCAACCAATGTTTTATTTAATGGAAGAATTAATAAATGTATGTGTGAAGTTTCTATTGCTTTAATCCATTAAGGATGTCCATATATGTGAAAAAGTAGTCCAATATTTTTTTAATGAAGCCAAGAAGGGAAAAAAAGTACCCAAGATAGTTCATGTGATTGGGAAATTAGTAGATTTAATGTTGGGAAAAGTGTTTATGAAACAAATGGGGATCTTGGATGCCCCGTCATTACTCTTAACATTAATAATATCCCCATAAAAAATAACTTAATAGATTTAGGGGTATCCGTAAACTTGATCACTTAAGAAACCATGGAGAATCTCAAATTACCTGTTCTATGAATAACCTCCAGTGTCCTTGAATTATTTAATAGGTCCACCTAAAACTGGAAGGAATGCTATAGGATATTTTTGTTTTGATAGATTCATGGAAATACCCAACTTAATTCATGATTCTTCAGCCCAAAGCTAATCTTGGAGGCTACATGTTAAGCATAGGATGACCCTAGATAGCCACAACATATGCCTATATAAATTGTAGGTATGGGAATATGATTACCTCCCACATAAATTCCACTAAGTAGCTTTCTCTTTATCCTTCTATTGAACCTTCTCTATACCATGAAAACTTGCTTTGGTATGAAGACAATAATGAATATTTTTCCTAACCTCTCTTGACCCTTGACAAAGCCTCAAAATGTAAGGAAAATACTGAGAATAATCTAATTTGCACCTTCATAAAACATCCCCACATCGACTATAATACACCTCTTAGTCCTGTTTTGGGAAAACAATTCGAGGAAACATGTACACCTATAGAGCTAGCACAACTATATACAATAGCTCCCCAAAATGCCATTATAGAAAACCAAAGTAGGGCTATTGAAATTTAACTCGAAAAAACTCTGAACATTAACACCCAAATGTAACCCTCCCAATAAAAGAAACTTATAGATATGATAAGGAAAACTAGCAATGCTTTGTGTGGAATTATACTAACACGAAGGGAATTCCTGCCATTTTATGTGCACATCATATCTATATAAAGGAGGATTATTGACCTATTAGGAAACCCCAAAGAAACATGAATCCAATAATGAATGACATAGTTAAGGAGGAAATGCAAAAGTTTTTGAATGCAAACTTCATTTACCATATCTTTGATTGTAAGTGGGTCCCACCCCTAGTCATTGCCCCTACAATGAATGGAAAATAGTGAGTGTGTGTTGATTATTCGGGAGCATAATAAGGCTACATTAAACGATTATTTCCCTTTTCCTTCGTTGATCAAGTCTTATAAACCCTAGCAAGGAAGAAATTATTTTATTTTCTATATGGATTTAGTGGCTACAATTAGATCCAAGTAAACCCTCGAAGAGCAAGAAAAGAAAATATTTACCTATCCATGGGGAACTTATGCATTTTGAGTACTTCAATTTGGGTTATGTAATGCTATGAGAACTTCCCAATGAGATGTTCTCGGTATATTTTCCAACTTGACCAATGGCTATGTTGAAATATATATGGATTATTTTACTGTATACAGGGATAATTTTGAAGAATCTTTGAAGAATCTTGGAAAGGTATTAGTTTGATTTCAAGAGAGAAGCCTTTCTCTCAATAATGAAAATTTTCAAATGCTCCTTACTAAGAGAATTGTGTTAGGAAATCATATCCCTTCTCATGGAATCATGGTATATGTTGCTAAAATAAAATTAGTCTTGAAATTATTAGCCCCAACTACACAGAAGGATATTTATAAAATTGTAGGATATGCTACATACTATTGAAGATTCATAGAGAAGTTTACTAAGATATGTTCCCCATTATTTCATACCCTAACAAAATTTATTAACTACAATTGGACTGTGTGTATAATTTTCTTCCGTAATTATTGCATCCATTATTTTTAGAATCGATGTTTCGAGCCATCCACCATGGCTCATCATCAGGATAGATCTATAAATGTGAAGGATAGATCTCGCAGGAGCTGGATAAATAGAGGAGTGAGCTATGTGGAGAGTGAAATTTTGTGAGCCGACGATGCCATTATTTATAATGATAATTTAATTAATTTAAATTTTTATTAAATTTTTTTTATAATCTTATTATTAATTTTTGTTTTTTAAATTAATTTTGTTTTAGAACTTTAATTAATTTCTGATTAATTTTATTTTTATTTTAAGATTCTAATAAGATGCTTAGATTTCCTTTTAAGATCCTAAAATTATTAATAATCTTAATTTTGAAAAATTCCATAAAAATTAATGGTAAAGTTGATATTGGTTTTAATATAATTTTGATTGAGATTGTTTTAACTAATTTTAATTTAGTTAGTTAACGTTAATTTTTTTTTTGAATAAATCCTTAAATTTTTAGTATAAATTTGTCTTTCTAATTAATTTTTGATTTTTCTTGATTAAGAATTAATTTTTAATTTGCAACTTAATATTCATAATCATATAATATATGTTCAATTTTAATTTTGAAAAATTCCTTAATAATTAATGGTGAACTTAATTTTAATATTAATATACCTCTGGTTGAGTTTATTTTAACTAATTTTTCTAATTTAAATGACTAATGTCCATGGACATTTGATACCTTAAAAAAGATTTATCCACTAATCCTATTTTGTGGGATCCTAACTCGTCCCTACCTTTTCATATTCATACTAATTCCTCATATGTGGATATTAGGGCTGCATTACAAAAAAAGGGACAAAAAAACTCTATGTCATTTATTATGTCAATAATAGCCTAACCTTAAATGAATGGCATTACATTGTAACCAAAAACAAATTTCTTGATGTGTTTCATGCCGTAAACAAATTTTGTCATTATGTTACTAGGTATCTTATATTTGTACGCATTAACTGCTCTTCCATTCAATATCTCATGAAAAACTATTACTCTTGGTAGGTTGACCAGGTGGCTTCTTCTTCTGCAAGAATTTGATATTTACTTTCCTCTACAAGCTAAGAAAAAAAATGTCGTTATTGATTTTCTATCATGACTTCATAACAAAAATGAATCTAGTGCTAAAAAAGATGTTTTTATACTTGAACATTTGTTTTCTTTATCTACAAATACAACATGATTTGTGGATATTACTAACTATTTAGTTACAAGGAAACTCCCTTAACATTTTTCAAAAAAAAAACCACAAAAAGTTTTCAACTTTTAAAAACATATAATTATAACTATGACAATAATTATAATTATTATTTAAGTTTAAAGCTATAAGTAGAGGAGTACTTCACATCTTTAGGATCTAATGCTACACTGCTGCTCAATAGCTTAGTAGATCAACTTTATTACATAAGTTGATACCTGATTCTTGTCAATGAGTAGAGTTGATCATATTAGCCCG
>APFE030867887.1:0-11831 GCA_000404065.3 Pinus taeda
ACATCTGCAAGTAAGTGGATGCAAAATTGAACTTGAAATATTGTAGCCATCTCATACATTTTTTCTCCACTAACTCCCGGTACCTTAACAAAGCAGGCATGAGTTTAACGAGTCTTTCCATGACTTTTCCTCTAGAAAGCCATCTAATATGATGAATTTGTAACACTTCTAGCCTTGTGATTTGAAATGACTCCATTAGCTCTTTCAATTCTCCATGTCTTTTAGTAGATTTCCCTAACCATGAATAGATCTTGTTTGCAAACTTATCAATAGCTTGCAACTCTTCAAAATAAGATGAAGCATCATTAGCTGCTAATGATTCTCGATGCGTTATACAGTGGATATCTACTAAATGAGGGGCATGTTGACGAAGCTTAGTAGATGAACCTTCACGAATACCCCTCATGGATGATGCTCCATCAGATCTAAATCCAACTAACTTTGTCATGGATAGATTCATGTCTGCTAAAAGAGATGTCACAACATCATACATAGACTATGATGTTCCAACCCTAATTTGTATCAATTGTATGAATTTTGTAGCACATGGACTTCTTCCTTCATTGTTCAAATATGTAATATAAATAATCAAATGTTGAACCATAGTCCGATCAGTGCTTTCATCAACTAAAAGTGAGTAATATGGACTTTGGATGTTGTATTTGTATATGCTGAATATTCATCTGTTAGAGGGATGTGAGGAGTGTTTTTATACCTATTCAAGTCACAAATTGGCTTATATAATTCCAAAGGTAAATCATGTATTGCAACAAAATACATGTTCTCAATAACTGATATAATTCTCTCTTTCTGAGCATCAACCATTAGTTCTACATGTTTTGTAATTGGAAGAGTACTCCATTTACTTTCTCCCTCTACAAGTTGCAAAGCAAATTTATGAGCCTCTGATGTTGTATGGATGTTTAAAGCACTAACTTGAAGGCTTGTGCTTCCATCTTTAGCAAATGGAGTTTCCCTTTTAAATTTTACACACCATGAACATTTTATCCTTTCAACACCATTAAAATCTTTTACAGCATAAGCCCTTGGAGATCTCAACTTCCATTTGGACTTGAATGTTCTTTTGTACCTCTTGGATGTTGGTTCCTCTTCAAGAAGTTCTGCACTATCTGATTCATGGTCCTCATCCACATGATCATATACTTCATTTTTAGAAATATGCGGTTGATTAGAACATTGAGAGATACCAAATGCATCAGAAAGTGAAAGTTGTTTTAGATCCTTTTTGGGGCGACCAAGAGGTGGCATTTTATACCTATAATAAACAAAACAAGAAATATAAAAATACATAATATTATTTGAAAATAAGATAATATACAACAAAATTCATATGAAAACTAATGAAAAGCAACAAATAGATCTCACACACATAGGTCTGTTGATCATTGAAAATTAAAATTAACATTGATCTTCATGTAAGGTTATGCACATTGCTATCGCCAAAATGAAATTTCTTCTATAACAAGGAATATCTCAAATTGTTTTTTAGTAATTTTAATGTAGAAGGCATCACGATTCACAAGGACAACAATCACAAAAAAGGGGATGCACAAAGCACACCAGCAGTTGGCAGTTCGAGTGGGGCAAGTCTATGCAGCATGTGTCATGTATAGATACTTCTTGAGAAGAGTTCACAAACACTTCCAACTAGAGAAGAGCATTAAGATGCTTCCTTTTGTCTCAAATGAAGAAAGTGATTCTCAGCAGTTGAATTACACCCACCCAGAATTAGAACGTAGAAATTAGCAAGAAAATTCAGTTATACAAGGTGGTGTGGCTAGATAATAAATAATGAATAAAAATCACACATGATTATCTCCCAACACTTTTAACACCAGATGGTTAGGATAGCCATGAGTATTAACATGCATGGTTCCATGATTGTTATGTATGTTAACAACTACATATGGTTGAGAGTGGAGGTGGGCAACTAGAAGTCCAAATTTCAATGCGCAACAACTGTAAATTTCAATGTTATGGTTCTAATTACGTCTCAAATAAAATTACAAACATGAAAGAGTGCGCATTTCAATTGTTTCAAATACTCTTATTGTGTGTTTTTCTTTAGAAAAATAAAAACAATAAATGCCTCTATCTCTCTCTCTGAGTTGTTACATGCCTTTATTAGTGGAATATGTTTCTTCGTCTATTTATCCTTCTTTTATATAGTAAAAAAAATACATTGAACAACGTACATATGTTTGAAATCATTCCATTGCATCTCAAGTCAACTTGTTATAATGAACATAACATTGACTAGTCAACACATATAAACATATTATCACATGACATTATAAAGCCATCACTCATTCTATCTTATTAATTATTATTGTCCTATATGGATTTATATCTATTGTTTTTTGTATGTTGGATTTCTCTATAATAAATTAACATTATTCATTTCACTATTACAAACATGTGATATTAGAGGTATCTAGGATTAAAATACAGGTAGATATACTTTGATCAATGTCATTATTGTATAGGGATTTAAACAATACTTTAATTGATTGAATAACTTCCAATTTTTTTATCCTTCAAAATGCTTGTGTATATTTTTGTAAAAATAAATAACGTGAATGAACAATAATCAATTCACTCATGAGTGTGAGTTTTTTCTAGTGTAATTAATTTGCTTTGTATATCAAGACCAAAAAATTGTGTTTCTACTCTAAAATATAGCATTTTAAATTTCTTTGTTTAATTTAAAAAGATATAAAAAATTTATTTTCTTACTTCTTGATTTATAAAATTGAAATCCATATTACATTTGGTAAAAAAGATGATTCACATATTGAAAAATAAAAAAATAAAAAAAATTGTTGTTAAATCTTTTCCACTTACATCTTATTATTCTCTTTTTACTCATTATTCTTCTATGTTCATTTCATTAACTAAACTTTTATGTTCAAAATAAGTTATTGTGAGAAACAATTGATTGTAAATCACTTTACCTTTAACTTTATTGGCAATGAAATTGATAATATTTCAATTTTTGTTCCCCTTAAATATCTTATATTGTGCTATTATTAAATCAATCTGTGTATCACTTTGGTCTAGTTTCATGAATTAGAGTTTGGGATACAATGTTAATGAAATTGATAATCTTTCAATGTTTGGTACCTTTAAATCTCTTATATTGGGCTATTATTAAATCAATCAATGTATCGCTTTGGTCCCCGTTCACCAATTAGACTTTGGGATATTATGTTTTAGAGCATACATTCATAGTCAACACAAATGTATGAGAAAAATTAATGGCCACTCATTTGAAATTATTATTAATTCTTATAATTTGAAAAAATTAAGCTTAATTGCAACTAGGAGAATGAGGTGTTTTTGCATTTAAATTGAATTCACTAAATGTATGAATTATGTGTCTAAATTAAAATGAGTATGGAAATTTTAAAGACAGAAAATTTTCTTCAAATTGAACATGGAAAATTTGAAGGATGGAAAAAAATTTCCAAGTTTAAAAATGTTAGAAAATCTTATTAATCCTCAATATTAAGCTAAAAATTGTTTAGCAATATTTTTGTAAGAATACTAAATTTTTTAATTATTTTATAGTCTCTAAATTAGTATAAAATTTAGGCGAACAATTTTTAGAATAAACGGAAATTGGCAAATCCTTTTTTTTAGAAAACCATGGAAAATTAGCTCACTTGGAAACATTGGCCCTCTTTCCTTGAAAAACAAAAAAAATTCATCTGCCTTTAATGTCAATATTACAATAATAAAAAAAATCACTTGAATACATTAAAAATATATCATAGATTCATCTTAACCTAGTCAAAAATTATATCATAGATTCATCTTAACTTAGTCCAAAATTATCACCAATATATTATTAGGCATTAAGGCTATTCTATAATATAACAAATATTCATATAAAATAAAAAATAAAAAAATTAACAAAATTAAAAAAGCCTCTGTAATTTTTTTAAATAATTAATTTATAACCAATATTTAATAAAACTAAAATTAAACAAAACATTTACTCTCATTTACATATTTTCATTTTAACTTATATTTTTTATTAATTATGTATATTAATAACAAGAAATATATATTAATAAAGGTATTTGTAACATTCCATTAAAAAAAATTCACGAAAATTCGGTACAAATCTTTGTAAATATAAACCTGTTTATTTTTTAAATCTAATATCTCTTTAGTCCAACTTTTTCTAATTTCCTATCTAGGTATATCAATCTTATAATTGTGTGCTTTTATACCACTAGTACATATAAAAGGATAAGGAATAATGTTTGCACAACACATGTATATCCTATTTATTTTTACAAATCTTTACTATTTGTAATTTTGAAAAATACATTTTGTTGGAAAAATGTTTAATTATACATGTTAAAGTTATTAATAAATGGTTATTTTTATTTAAATTATAGTTTTTTTTAGAAAACCAATCAAATTTTTTATTTTTTTCTTTGTCCATAAATAAAGAAACTAACAATAAATTGACCTCTTTCTTGTCTATCGAATTTAAAATACTCCTTGAACCAAAATAAAAATAAATAAATTAGAAATTAAAAGTAAATATGATGAATAATGAATACTCCTATTTTTATGGACATAATATAAAGTATACCAGTCGGTTTGTGGGATACTCCTCATTAGTCTCCCTTCTACATGCAGCAAAAGGAGACTTGTCTAGGTAGCAAGAAGAGGATCATTATATGCTGGGAAGAGGAGGCCTTAACCGGCCCTAGACACAGTCAAAAAGGAATCTATATAAGCTTGCCTTAACCAGCCCTAGACACAGTAAGAGGAGTCTATATAAGCTGCCTTGGCCGCACTCCTCAAGGTTGATGTAATCCCCAATTAAGGATGACACTTACACGCTATCAAAGGAGCCCTAACGAAGCCTACTAATCTATTGTTTGAACGAAGGAGAGTTGATCAGTAGTGAACCTATACACTGTAATAAGGACCCTAAATATGCAGTTTAGAAGGGCTTCTATTTGTTGTCATCTAGCCGCAGCAAAGTAGCCATCATACGAATGAACTGGAATAAGTTAAGGGACGGTTTGAGCCTCCCTCTTGCAACTGTGTGAGGATGGTTCCTTCTTGTAAGGATGGCGAGTTAAAAGACGCAGTGGATCAACCCTGTTGGGATATTATTGGAAGATCAAGAATAATGTTCATGCTGTTATAGGAAAACTATGTGTTAGAGTATAGGACATAACACCACACTCAAATATTTCTTATGGGTATTTGAGGGTTGAGATCATTAGCTTAATCTAACAAGCTATTGTGTATAATGCTGTTGAGATCTAAGGCTATTTTTGATGACTCTATGATGTTGCCTAGAGAAAATGGACTAATTGCTAGATGCAGGGTAATAAGAACCACTCGTATTTCACATCTCATGTTTGTGGATGACTTGTTGTTTTCTAGAAAAATAAGTTAAGCAAACTACAAGCGTTCTGTAACATAGTTTCCAGATTTGGGGTGGCATCTAGAATTATTATGAACAAAGATAAATCTGTTCTCTGATTACTAGTATCTTGCCTACAAGTCACTAGCACATTTACTAACACTGATACAAGTAACTCATTCAGAAATTGGGAATATGAAAACATACCAGAAATTGGGAATCCCCAAACAAATAAAATCCAGTAAGTTAGGAAGCTTGTGGAATGCGCTCCTCTCCAAGCATAAATTGTGCTTAAACCTTGCTTGAAGGTGTTTGCTGAATCATGAATCTATGATCCTCTCCAAATCCTCTCTAGCTTAAATCGTTGTCAAACCTTGCTTTGGGCAGCCTTCAGGCACAACCCAGTAAAATCACAGATCCAATACATCATCCATATTGATATCTAGTGGCTCTCAATTGAAACTACCAAATGAAATGGTATCAAAGGGTAATTGTGAAATAATAATTAATAAGAACTTGGATCATATGCATAATTAGAAAAAACAATTCAAAAAGAAACTGTGGTTTTTTAAATGAGAGCAACTTAGAAATTGCCAAATGTAATGGTATGAAAAGGTAATTTTGACATAATAAGTAATAAGAACTTGCATTATATGATCTTCTGAAAAAGAACTTGTATTATATGCACAATTAGAAAAAACAACCCAAAAGAACTTGCATTATATGCACAATTAAAAAAAACAACCCAAAAAGAAATTGTTGTTTCTGAAATGGGAGTTTCTCAAATGGAATTTAAGTTTTAATATGAAAGGAAATTCACAAATTCAACGTTCTTTAGTTTCAGAAAAAATGAAATTTAAAAAAATGTTGAAAATTTAACAACCCTTCTTAAAAAAATTTAAGATATTATTCCATTTTCTTTTAAATGCCATAAATCATATTTTAAATTTCTGAGGCGTAAAAATTTCTCTCTGACGTGCCAGAGGCCCTTTGAAGGGCTCTGGCGTATTCAATTTTGAACGCAACTTTCAATTAAGGTGATTGTATAGGTTTCAACTTGGTAATAGTCAAACGAGCCAATATCGGAATGCATCTCAGTTGAGTTATAGCTTTCCAATTGCAACCCAGTGACGTTTTGGAGATGTCACTCCACTTTTGCAATTTTTCCAATGCCTGGTCTCAAGGGCCAAACACCTTATTCAAAGAAACGGTTATGTTTACAACAACAATAATGGACCAGAGTATGCAGTAAGGTGCTTGCAACAATGAATTTGTAACATAAGCTAGCAAAATGAAGATTGAAAAGCTCTAGAGACTACAATTTGCACGCTACGAATTGGACATGACAACCTATATATATGCGGATGAAGGTTTGCAATCCAGGGATTTCGTTGACTGTGATAGAGCATTTTGTATGTGGCTATCAAGTTCCAACTGAATAATTTTCATGTAATGTAATTGATATGCAATATTGACTGACATCTGCGATTATGGTGGAGATGTTGTGGGATCGGGGTTGCACCATTGACTCATGTTTAACGTATGCGTTATCTATTATATTTTGTGAAAGCTATGAACTGAACTCTGAGAGTAATAAAAAGATCAATATCAATTTCCCTTCTCATTCTTTTGCGTGTCTGATGAGAATTTCTGTCTATATGATGTATGATAGGGCAAGGGCTAACCAGCCTGCCATAGGGCATTAAATGCCTTGGCACATGCAGGCTATATAACAAAATAACACACAGCCTCAGTGGCTACATAAGTTAAAAATAAAAGCTGTGGGTTATTTTGTTATATAGCCTGCATGTACCAGGACATTTAATGCCCTATGGCAAGCTGGTTAGCCTTTGCCGTATGATAGAGTTAAGTTGTATTCTTTTTTCTTTTTCTCTGGTTTGACAATATCTTTCTGTTAACCATGACTCAGGAATGTAATGTGACCCCCACTTGTGCATCTCGGGCAAGGACCCTCTCTGAATAGATGTTTTGTCAGTGTTTAACAATAAATCTGAAGTGCATTTCATTGACATGTAATCGTAGAATGAAATTTTAGCCAGCATAGTCCTGACATTTTTTATTGCATATGTCTTTAATGCCACGCCTCATGTTTCTATTTACTAAATACACACCTAAGGAACTTTAGATCACACCAATCATCTGCGCTGTGTTTTTCCTTCATAAAAATTATTTGTGTAACAACCTCTCTTTCTTAAGGATGAAACGTGCAATTTGCATTCTTTGCAAGTGTAGTGCCTCACAAAACTAATAAATGTTTTACGTTGATAAGAAGTTAGCGTTGATTTGCATTTAAACTTATATTCACGGTGAGTGACTTTCAATGGTCCATTGAAGTTTTAAATGGAGAGAATTGGTTGTGTCATCTCTCCTTAACTGAAATAAGTCTTGTCAAGTTATTTCCCAACCACACCTCCGGGTGGACCAAAACAATCCACACAGGAGATCCCACAAATACAATAAATCCCCCATCCACAATTTGGAAAGGTCTTTATTTCATTTAAGAATGACAATGCATTTTTTTGGTAAGCAAGCATTCTACATTATATTAACAGAGCAAAACTTACATAATGTAGAGTCTTGATAGCCATCTCTGCCTCAGAGCGATGAAACTAGAGTGTGAGGTCAAAATTTCTCTGCCCCTGGAAGGGGAAACCAGAGCCTAATTTTTTCAGACCGTTTAACATTTGAAACATATTGCCATTCAACCAAAAATGGAGAACTGAGCCTCGCGGCGCCATGTCTATTGGCTGTAAATCAAAGATAGTAGAAAACAAAATTGTAGCTGGGAGCGCCATCGCTCCAGACCAGGTGCACTTAGGCCAAGCTGAAAAAAAGCTGAAAAAACAGGGTCGCTCTGATTTCCTATGAGGCAAATCAAAATGATGATTACCAACCTGCTCCTTGCCATGGTACTGGAGGTTAGTGCATGCCACACTGGAGCCGCACCGAAGCAGTGCTGGTGACTCCGTGAACCTGGGCACTTCCTTGAGCTTGCACATTGCTTTAAGATTGACAATGACAATGTTACATTATAGGTAACAACATAATTACAGCAATGACAAAACATTGCAATGTGGTGACACACTTGGATCAACTACTGCGAGCCAAATCCTGCGAACACCTATCCGAACATAAATTTATAGACAGCTGAAACTTACCACAGGAATTAATTTAGTTGTAGTAAACAAATCCACAAAGATGCAGTTGTGCATATTACTTCAAAATATTGAGATATATAGAAGGAACATGTCATTCAAATACAAAAGAGAGCAAACAAATGAGTAGGTTCATTAAATCAAAACCACCCCAATTACTAAAAAAAAGCCAGAACAAAAACAATTGGTTCAATTCGTGCTATTTTTAATCTTACATTTTCCAACTAATCATAATGATCTCAGTCTGGGTTCTTAATGAGGTCCCACAGCTTCAATTGTAAAGGTCTTTAATCTAATCAGATGGACAAACTCTGACCATAATGCATAATTTGACCAAGTTACAAACTAGAACTTAACACAAAATATGTAAGGAAACGGTTATAAGATCATAAACACAAACATAATAAACCCTTAATACAATTGTTGATTTTTTTCCAAAGAGAAAGATGTTCATACTCTTTAGGAGGAATATTCATGTTTCAGTACTTCAGGGACTACTCAAACACAACAAAGCTAAAAACAATTACAACAAAATTTATGATGTCACTTACGAGAATTGAACTGGGTGAGGAGGATAATGATCACTCCTTCCCACCACCCCAAACAAACCTAATTGACAAAAAGATCCTAATGCAATAGCTTGTTGCCAACTTTTAATAATTGTCTATACACAACATCCAAAGCAAATATGGTTCAAACTGATCACAAATGTATGATGTACAACTTCTTTGTGATGAGGAAATAACGACGACTTTGATTAAGATTAAAATAAAACAGTTTAAGTAGAAAAATTTGAGAATCACCCAGCATTAAAGGAATCCAGATGGTCATAAAGGCTGTAGAACTATGTTAGGGTTATAGATTATTATGCTACCATGCCCAAGGTTCTGATTGCCTTTCCTCTTATTACTCTTTTTTTCTCTCTCGTTTTCATGTTTTGATGGTGACTCCTATACTTAACTACTGCAGATAGATATATCCTCGAGGCATTTGCGTATATTCATATTATGACATGTCTCCTAGGCATCAGAAAATTTGCACAATATCTGACTCATGTCAGATGTTTCATAATGCATTTTATTCATCTGATCTCAACTTCAAACGAAAATGGTAAACAACTTATAAAAATGTTATATCAATGAGTTGATAATGGACAGAAATGTATAACTGAACTGTAACTACAATTTAAATTCCTGCTTTGTATTGCATGTTGATCTCACTCTCTTATCGTTCGTCTTAGTCTTAAGTGAAGCTACTACAGAACAAGTATAAGGAGATTAAACAAAGAAATCTGCCCAAATACAAAAGCAAACAGTCTATGCCCAAATTAAAACGAATGGCTGCCTTTATAACAACAACACTACATTTAGATGCGTCATGGAATGCATACCATAAACTATTTACCAACACCTCCTACAAATCTAATAATTGCAATCCAACCAATAGAACAAATCAAGCGGACGCAATTGATTAGGAATGATAAGGTCCCGAGGCTTTACAGAGTACCTCTTAAGGTCAGCACCTGGCAAACATTGGTGTTGTTGGCATTTAGAATCGACCTGATCTTTGGTTAGAAATGCATTGACAGCAAACCCACTTGATGTATTCTGATCCTTGTCAGAACCTTCGTCCACTCTCAGACATCTAATTTCTAGGGCATCGGCTCTAAACGATGTAATTTCCAGGGTAGCCAACTCTTTTTCCTCTGGCTTTCATATTTTAGACTAGAAAGATTTGATCAGCGACTTAGCAGTCACCATGGCCTACATTCCATAATACAATTTCTGCGAACAAAACCTCTAAACCCATTTTTTTAGATTTGAATGGATTTTGAGCAAATGTAACCCATGTTTGAGAACATATCTACCATATGCTTTTCTGGCTTCGCAAATACTTTTGATGGAAACACAGTTTCCAATACCCCACTTCACCCCTTGTAATTGCCCTTTTTACTACTAGATATTTAGAAAAACCATCACAGAATTAGACTGAAATTTAGAGAAACCATCCACTTTGAACCAGGACGTGATTTAGAGAAACCATTCACTACAAACCAGAATGTTAGCACAAAGTTGACTAATAGCTCTGTCAACCTTGGCACTATTAAGACGGTTTTTTAAGCCTTCAATGATCTGTCCTCCGATCTAAGCGAGGTACTTTTCCAGGGCTTCCGAAGCCATTACTCTGACTCCTTTGGACCCTTTATCTTTCACCCTTACAGATCTGATCAACAGCTTTGTCCAGTCAACTTGTCTTGCAATCTAGAATAGACTAAATCTCAAGCTGCTTTCACAGATCTCTGCAGATCTTAAAAGAAGGCATTGTAGTAGAATGGATTCAATATCTTTAGATCAAGTCTTCCTTTTTACAGAACTGTTAAAAAAACGGTCAGATCGCTGAAATATCAGAAAACCCGTTACCGGTGCTCTTATCCTGAGTTGTGCTAAAAGGAAGACTACTTAGCCACACCAACCAGATTTCAAATCAACATCTGCGTTGTGTATTGGCTTCCCTCCCAATCTATGAATACACCGCCTGTGAGCAAACTTGCAGTGAAGACTGCTAGATTTCCTATACATGTGATTCCTAAATCGGGAGGTAAATTAACGGAATCTGTTACTGTTTCCTGTAACTCAAATAGCGATGCTAAATAGCCATTTCAACCACTCAACCAACATTATCATCAACAATGGCTTCATGTATTGGCCTCCCTGCCACTTCTTGAATATACCCATTTCAAAATGCAATCGAAGGGAGGAGTTCTTCCAGCCTGATAAACAGGCTAATTCCATACTGTGCTTGCCAGGGTTTCACAATAAAGTTGCAGAGATCACGGTAGCGCTCCAAACATGACTAGAGTTTTCCCTTTAACCCCGTTGCTTGATAAAACCCAGATGTCCGAGATAAATGCAAATGAATGTTTGAGAGAAATCATGCTGCTACACATGAAAGGTAAACAGGAAGTGGTGGAAACTTTTCTGGAATGAAGGGAGGTGGATGGAAAGGTGAAGAAATATGAATGTGAGTAGAGCAGCCCAAAAGAACTCGAGATTTTTCCTGGAAAGATCAGTAGACGGGATAGTGGACCCAGAAATGAAGATATTTTCCTGGAAAATATAATAAAGTAGATAGAATATAAGGATGTTAGGGTAAGAAAGGATATGTATAAGGATAAATGCTTGACATTTTAAATGCATATGACCATTCATTTCAGATAAAAAGGTAATTGTAATCTA
>APFE030867892.1:0-16648 GCA_000404065.3 Pinus taeda
GTGGTTTAGGATTATCTGATTTTCATGGCCTCCATGGCTAAGTGGGTAGTACACAATCAAGCACACTGGATGCAAGAGCTTGAGTTTGCAATTGTAATGGCGGTGGTTTATTGTATTTTTTTCAACTAACACACATTCCAAGTTAGCCCAAGGCCTTGTGCAGCAATTATCCCTGAATTACCCCTTTCTAACAAGAGGCAAACAAATAATCATGTTTATCAAGGATAGCAAATGTAGGAAATACATCAACTAAAACATGCAAGATAAATATAATGAATGTTAGATTTTTTGTTAATCTTCACATATCCTATGGACCTGCATCTCCTAGAAAGCAAGGTTTTGTCTTACTATCTATGTAAGGACAGCTGAATAGTACTTTAGGAAGATTAACTGACCCTTGCTTTATGAATAGCCCTTTAGGAAGAAAAATTCATTTTAGCCTTTATCTATAGAGAAGTATTGAATACATTTAATTAAATAATAAAAAAATATATAATGAGGCAACAAAAATTGTCACAAAAAAAGACAGACAGAGGAGAATGCAACAGAGAAGACAGCATGATAATCAGGCAACAACTTGAATAGATAAATTGTAGTCACACTCTGTAAGTGTGGGAGAATTCCAGATAATGTAAGGTTGACTCATGCATTTTATTTCCAAAGCACTGCAATTCTCTATCGTATATTTTACTCTCTAATATTTGTCCACTGTGAATGCATCATTCTTTCTGCTAAAATTAAAATATTTCAGTGGATGGTATGTCTTTTATTTGTTGTACATTCATGCCTTAATCAATAAATTTGATTCCAATTGCTGAGCACTCTAGTGTTGCGAACACAAGCTCAATATCTCTCTTTGATCACTGGAGTTTTTTCCAATATTTGATACCAAAGCTAATGGTCTGTTCATAAGACCAGACTTTAATTTTTAGGTTGGTTACCTATTTGAAAAAGAACAAGCAATACAACAAACACCCATGCAAATTAGAAGTCTCAAAGTACACCAGAACCATGGTTGTAGCTAGCTTGACTTTCTTCTTTGTCTAAAACATATCTGGTTGTAAAATTTAATAGCATGGGATTTCATCTGGAAGCTGCAAATGGGAATTCCATTATTGAACAAGATCATTTAGCATTCTGGAAGAAGATGAAGTCAAACATACCATATGAACTGCTAGAATCAACGAATGGGAAACTAATAATCACAGGACTCTTACTTGTAGCATTTTGAACATTAATGATCAAATGACTCACATCAGCAGTGCCAAAACACCAAAAGAAAAATGGGCCACACGTGTGAAAATAAAGCTATAACTGTGAGATTTGTCTGAGGGAACTTCACCAAATAAAGAGGAGGCTCCTAATATGTAGCCAAACACAACAATCAATTGAAATTCAAGTTGTTTAACATTTATGAATATAAAGCTGTCATCCTAAGATATAGCCAAGGAAGTTTTCACAAATAAAGATGGCAACATAAGATGTGGCCAACAACATCAATCACTTCAAAAAATTGTTAGAGATGCTAGCACCTGTGGAGGCACCAATTCAAAATGTACATGCAGTCATCGCCTTGCTTGCATTACTAGCCTAATCTTATGACAGTGTGGTCACTTCATTTGAAATAGAGCCAGATCGCCATAATAATGCAAGAGAAGACATGAAATAAATATTCAAGGCTGATAACAAAAAACACAGTTTTCTTTCAGCAAGTAGGAAAGAGAAGTTCGAGAAAAAGGTTGTTGATTTGACATGAAAATGAGATTCACTTGCAATTATATTTTTTGTTGCTAAAATAGCCAGGTATAATTCATTTATTGCAGAAAGCAATGGCACCACACCAAAGGAGCATTGGAAAATGTTTTCAGTTGAAAAGGAGGATAAAGCAAATGTGGCAACATACTTCAGGTAGTCTGAGCCTACTACTTACATCAATGCTCCACAGGTTGGTGCTCTTGCATTTTTCCGTGGTCATCCTTCCTAGCAAGCATGTGAAAATTAATGTGCACCAAATTCCTCTCATAGAATTGAATATATTTGTACTCGAAATCTCACCCCAATGAAAAGCCCAAATAAACTATGCACCTGGCAAAGTGCACAGGCAGGCACAGTGGATGTAGCAAGCTTGAAATGGCGGTGGTTTAGGATTATTTGATTTTCATGACCTCCATGGCTAAGTGGGTAGTACACAATCAAGCACACTGGATGCAGGAGCTTGAGTTTGCAATTGTAATGGCGGTGGTTTATTGTATTTTTTTCAACTAAAAAAATTGGGTTTGGAGCAGTTTTCAGATATATATAATTTTGCTTGAGATTGGGCCGCGTTTGGAGCAATTTTCAGATATATATAATTTTGTTTGGGATTAGACCTCCCTACTTAACTATTAACCATTAAACCACATCCTAAAAACTATTGAAGATGTCTGAATGGCTAAGTGGTTCGTTATAAATCTGGTAACTGATTACGATGCAATGGGAAAACACCTTCAGCGTCGCTCGAACCTGCGCCCAAATGGAGACCTTGAATGTATCTGTTTCGCCAGACGCTGGGAGATGCCAATGCAGACAATTTATAGCAGCACAGGGTGGGATTCATATGCATGGGCCTTCCGGGCGCCCGCCAAAATGGTGGATGTCATTGTTCACAGAGTATACTTTACCTTACACCTAGGGCACAGCCTGTCGGGATTCAGCACCGCGAGCGGCCCTACGAGGTGAGAAAACACCATGAACAGGAGAAATGAATGCTCGAGAGGACCTGTTCCGGTTGTGCGAATGGAGCAAATGAATGTTTGGCACGAGGGATCGTTTGAAATTGCGCGGGTGTTGGTTGCCAACACAGCGGGTGCCAGCTCAGAGGTGGTGGGGTAAAGAAGCGTTAATTAGTGTTATATGTTATCGATTGCTTTACATAGTGTTATATGTTATCGATTGCTTTACATAGTGTTATATGTTATCGATTGCTTTACATAGTGTTATATGTTATCTATTGCCTTATGGCGTTTTCTTTGCAACATCTGGTGCAAATGCTAGTATTAAAATTTGCTCATAACTTGTGTCTACTTGACAAAGCATTTGTCAAGCATTGAAATGCTTAGATAATATATTGTTCAGAAAGCAGGCATTGAATGTGAGTGGTGATTTAATAGACAAAAGACTCGACAAAGACACACTTTTTATCTGGGTTGTGCTTCTTTTGAGGACATGCAAGGTAAATTTTGCTGGCACTAGAATTTTTTTTATTTCCATTATGACGATTTAGTTGGTTAATGGGTTTCTTGTTAATTAACTTTTTTTTATTAAGTATTATATTTATTTTTGTTAATGGTAGTTATAAATTTATAATTAGCATAACCACATTTATTTTAAAATAAATCGTGGTTTGATAACTTTTTATAAGCCTATATTAATTAATATCAATATTACTAATAATATAATACAATAGGTACTCCTTTACTTTGTTAATAGATTAATCTTTATTTAGAAAAAAAATATATATATATAATACAATATTATTAACCACCATCACATAATAAATAAAAACAAATTAGTGAAAACAAAATTAAAATAATTTTTATAAATAAATAATACACATAAACAAATATTATAAATTTATAATATTAATATAATATTATTAATATTACATATTAATAATAATATTATTAATATTACATATTAATAATATTATATAATAATAAATTAACAAATAACAATTTAAAATAGTTTTAAAATAAATAATAGTAGACATAAGTAAATATTATAAAAAAATAAGTAAACACAATTTAATAAACCAAAGGGAATAATAATAAAAACTCAAGGCATTTTACCCAATGGAGTAATATTAAACTTAACGGATTAATATTATAAACCCAAAGTATATAAACCTTAAGATAAATACTACAAACAAGATACTCTTTGTCACAATGCGACATTGAACCATGCGTGACCATGATTGATTTTCATATTGTGACAATCTTTGTCAGAATGTGACATTTGATGATGGTTGTCTTTGATTGACCATGGTTGACCATGATTGATATTATAAATATTGTAAACGCTAAAATAAAGATGGTTGATTTTCATATAGAGACAATCCTTATCAAAATGCAACGTTAGATCATGGTTGACCATTATTGATATTATAAACTAAAGGGATTGATATTATAAACACAAGGGAATAATAAACCCAGGGGATTAATCCTAAAACTCCAAGGGATTATGAACCTAAGGGAATAATATTAAACCCATGGGACTAATATTATAAACATAAGGTATTACCCTAAGATAAATATTATAAACACTAAAATAAATATGGTTAACCATGGTTGATTTTCATATTGAGACAATCCTTATCACAATGCAATGTTCGACAATGGTTGACCATGTATGTATTTCATATCGAGACAATCTTTATCACAATGCAATAGTGGACCATGGTTGGCCATGAATGTTTTTCATATCGAGATAATCTTTGTCAAAATCGTGCATTCAACCATGATTGACCATGATTGACCATGTTTGATTCTATAAAACATGGTCAACCATGATCAGCCATGGTTGGCCATCATTGACCATAATTGTCCATGATTGTCCATGATTGTCCATGATTTTCACATGGAGTCAATTTTTATCACAATGCAACATTTGACCATGGTTAAACATGGTTGAGTATGATTGACCATGATTGATATTATAAATCCAAGGGAATAGTAAACCTAAGTGATTTATATTATAAACCGAAGGAAAAAATAAATCCAAGGGATTAATACTAAAACCTCAAGGGATTATGAATGCAAGGGAATAATATTACACAAAAGGGACTAATATTTTAAACCTAAGGTATTACTTTGAGATAAATATTATAAACACTAAAATAAATATGGTTGACCATTATTGATTTTCATATTGAAGCAATCCTTATCACAATGCAATGTTGGACCATGCTTGACCATGGATGTTTTTCATATCGAGACAATTTTTGATACCAATGCTACATTCGACCATGTTTGATTCTATAAAACATGGTTGACTATGATAAAAAATGGGTGACCATGGTTAACCATAATTGTCCATGATTGTCCATGATTTTGACATAGAGACAATTTTTGTCACAATGTGACATTTGGTCATGGTTGACCATGGTTAACCATGGTTGAGTATGATTAACCATGATTGATCATGATTGATATTATATACCAAAGTGAATACTAAACCTAAGGGATTTATATTATAAACCGAAGGGAATAATAAACCTAAGGGATTAATACTAAAACCGCGAGGGATTATGAACCTAAGGGAATAATATTAAACCCAAAGGACTAATATTATAAACCTAAGGTATTACCCTAAGATAAGTATTATAAACACTAAAATAAATATGGTTGACCATGGTTGATTTTCATATTGAAACAATCCTTATCAGAATGTGACGTTCAATGATGATTGGCCATGTATGTTTTTCATATCAAGACAATCTTTTTAACAATGCAAAGTTGGACCATGGTTGACAATAGATGTTTTTTTATATCGAGACAATATTTGTCAAAATGTTGCATTCAACTGTGACTGACCATGTTTGATTTTATAAAACATGGTTGACCATGGTTAACCATAATTGTCCATGATTGCCCATGATTGTCCATGATTTTCACATGGAGACAATTTTTGTCACAATGTGACATTTTGATCATGGTTAACCATGGTTGATTATGATTGACTTTGATTGACCATGATTGATATTATAAACCCAATGGAATACTTAACCTAACATATTTATATTATAATGTGAAGGGAATAATAAACCGAATGTATTAATACTAAAACTCCAAAGGATTATGAAACGAAGGGTATAATATTAAACCCAAGGGACTAATATTATAAACCCAAGGTATATAAACCCTAAGATAAATATTAAAAACACTAAAATAAACATTGTTTACCATGGTTTATTTTAATATTGAGGCAATCCTTGTCACATTGTGACATTTTACCATGGTTGACAATGCTTGGCTATGATTGACAATAGTTGAGCATGATTCATATTATAAACCTAAGAGAATAATAAACCCAAGAAATTGATATTATAAACTGAAGAGAATAATAAACCTAAGGGATTGATACCAAAACCCCAAGGGATTAATACTAAAACCCCAATGGATTATGAAATGAATGGAATAATTTTAAACCCATGGGACTAATATTATTAACCCAAAATATATAAACCCTAAGATAAATTTTATAAACACTAAAATAAACATAATTGACCATGGTTGATTTTCATATTGAGACAATCCTTATCACAATGTGATGTTGGACCATGGTTGACCATGATTGACCATGGATGTTTTTCATATCAAGATAATATTTGTTACAATGCAACGTCGAACCATGGTTGACCATGGATGTTTTTCATATTGACACAATCTTTATCACAATGCAACATTCGACCATGGTTGATCATGATTGACCATGTTTCATTCTATCGAACATGGTAAACCATGATCAACCATGGTTGATGATGGTTCACCATGATAGTCCATGATTGTCCATGATTTTCACATGGAGACAATTTTTGTGACATTGCGACATTTGACCATGGTTGACCATGGATGTTTTTTCATACTGAGACAATCTTGGTCAAAATGTTGCATTCATCCATGATTGACCATGATTGATAATGTTTGATTCTATAACACATGGTTGACCATGATCAAGCATGGATGACCATGGTTGAACATGATTGTCCATGATTGTCCATGGAGACAAATTTTGTCATAATGCGACATTTGACCATGGTTAACCATGGTTGAGTATGATTGACCATGATTGACCATGATTGATATTAAAAACCCAATGAAACACTAAATCTAATGGATTTATATTATAAACCATAGGGATTAATACTAAAACCCCAAGGGATTATATGAAAATGAAGGGAATAATATTAAACCCAAAGGACTAATATTATAAAACCAAGGTATCTAAACCCTAAGATAAATATTACTAACACTAAAATAAACATGGTTGACCACAGTTGATTTTCATATTGAGACAATCCTTGTCGCATTGCGAATAGTTAAACATGGTTGACAATGGTTGATTTTCATATTGAGACAATCCTTGTCACATTGTGAATATTCAAACATGGTTGACCATGGTCAGCTATAATTTACTATAGTTCACCATGATTAATATTATAAACCTAAAATGATAATAAACCCAAGGGATTGATATTATAAACCAAAGAGAATAATAAATGTAAGGTATTAATACCAAAATCCCAAGGGATTAATACTAAAACCCTGAGGGATTATGAACCCAAGGGAATAATATTAAACCTGGGGGACTAATATTATAAACTTAAGGTATTACCCTAACATAAGTATTATAAAAACTAAAATAAATATGGTTGACCATGATTGATTTTCATATTGAGACAATAATTATCACAATGTGATGTTGAACCATGGTTACCATGGATGTTGTTCATATCGAGACAATCTTTGTCACAATGCAACGTTGGACCATGGTTGACCATGGATGTTTTTCATATCAAGAAAATCTTTGTCACAATGATACTTGCAACCATGATTGACCATGATTGACCATGATTGACCATGTTTGATTTTATAAAACATGGTTGACCATGATCAACCACGGTTCACCATGGTTCACCATAATTGTCCATGAGTGTCCATGATTTTCATATGGAGATCATTTTTGTCAAAATGTGACATTTGACCACGGTTCACCATGGTTGAGTATGATTGGCCATGATTGACCATGATTGATATTATAAACCCAAGACAACACTAAAGCTAAGTGATTTATATTATAAAGAAAAGGGAATAATAAACCCAACAGATTAATACTAAAACCCAAAGGGATTATGAAACGAAGGAAATAGTATTAAGCCCATGGGACAAATATTATAAAACTAAGGTATATAAACCCTAAGATAAATATTCCAAACACTAAAATAAACATGGCTAACCATGCTTGATTTTCATATTAAGACAATCCTTGTCACATTGGGACATTTGACCATGGTTGACCATAGTTGCCTATGATTGATGATGATTGATATTATAAACCTAAGAGAATTATAAACCCAAGAGATTGATATTATAAACCAGAGAGGATAATAAACCTAAGGGATTAATACCAAAACCCCAAGGGATTAATACTAAAAGCCCAATGGATTATGAAACAAAAGGAATAATATTAAAGAAAGGGAACTAATATTATAAACCCAAGGTATATAAACCCTAAGATAAATTTTATAGACACTAAAATAAACATGATGGACCATGGTTGATTTTCATATTGAGACAATTCTTATGAACATCGGGCCATTGTTGACCATGCAAGTTTTTCATATCGAGATAATATTTGTCACAATACGATGTCGAACCATGGTTGACCATGAATGTTTTTCATATGAAGATAATATTTGTCACAATGTGATGTTCGACCATGGTTGACCATCATTGACCATATTTCATTGTATGAAACATGGTCTACCATGATCAACTGTGGCTAACCATGGTTCGCCATGATATTCACATGGAAACAATTTTTGTTAAATGCTACATTTGACTCCGGTTAACCATGGTTGACTATGATTGACCATGATTGACTATAATTTATATTATAAACCCAACGGAATGATAAATCCAAGGTATTTATATTTTAAACCAAAGAGAATAATAAACACAAGGGATTAATACTAAAACCCCAAGAGACTACAAACCCAAGGGAATAATATTAAACCTAAGGGACTAATATTATAAACCCAAAGTATATAAACCGTAAGTTAAATATTATAAACACTAAACTAAACATGATTGACCATGGTTGATTTTCATATTGGTACAATCCTTGTCACAATCCAACATTCGACCATAGTTGAACATGGTTGGCTATGATTAATGATAATTGACCATGATTGATATTATAAATTTAAGGGAATAGTAAACCCAAGGGAATAATGTTAAACCCAAGGGATTATTATTATTATTAAAAGGTACTTTAATAATGTTTGTGATATGTAATTTTTTGAACAGTTAATCTCTCTTCACATTTTGTATATATATAATGTCAAGCTTCATCTAATTTTGAACTTAAAAATTAAGGAAAAATGTGTAGGTAGAGGCATTTTATCTCTTCAGGTACTTGATAATTCCAAAGTTATGTTGAATTTACGAGTTTGTCTATCCATGTTAGTTGTGTGATACTTTTTCAACATTCTTTTATATGGAGATATAGAAATTATTTCAATATCAACAATAAATAAAATATTAGAATTAGCTCTGTCGCTCACATTTAGCATGAGCTCCACTACAGATATCTTAGGGATTTTTTATCAGATGGCCTCAGATTTTGTGGGTTGGTTAACCATAAGTCTCATTTACAATGTTTCCAGTCCAATTAAAGGCTCTATCGTCTACAACTAACCATAGAATTTTTGGACATCACTGATACCTTATGATCGCTTTAGTTATGAATCGGAGCTCATGCCTAATCCAACTTCCAAATTTCACCAATACCTTGTGATAGATTTAGGTATGTATCGAAGTTGATGCCTAATCCAACTTCCAACTTAAGGTGGATGAGGATCTTTTGACTTTGTTGTTTTTTCTTAATTGCCCCCCTAGATTGATTCTCAAGGGAATATGCTCAACATATGCTTAGTCTTAATGTTTATCAACAACTTTGGTGGGTTACCAAGTTTTTTAGGTTGGATTGACTTTTAATAAACTTCAAAAATTATATTTGTGCCACGTGGCTCCCTACCCACCAATTTTCTAGGGATTTTAGATTATTCTAATTCTCATATGTTCATATTCTAATTATATGGGTAAATTAATATTTAAGTGTGTGTGCGTGTGTGTGTGTGTATATATATATATATGTGTGTGTGTGTGTGTGTGTGTGTGTGTTTATTCTCAAGTTAAATTAGATTCGTGCCATGTGGCTCCCCCCACCAATTTCCTAGGGATTTGAGATTATCCCAATTCTAATAAGTCCATATTCTAATTAGATGGGGAAATTAATATATAAGCAAATTTTATTTAGAAAAATGGTCCACTTTACAATAAGATGTGCAATTTATTTTTTTTCAAGTTAAAGTTGACCCATAATCTTTACATTAATTTAAATAATAATTTAAAATAAATTTACATTAATTTAGAGTAATCTAATTTTAGATGTTTTTGTCTTTGAAATGTGTTTTTGCAATGTATAAATAGATTACTGACACAATGAATTTTCTACAAATTAATATATATGACTAAAACTTAAAATTCCTTGAAATTCTATGAAAGTTTTGAAAATTATCCCAAAATAGAAGGAAACAAACATATATGAGATTAATCTATTACTTTAACAATAATTGAAAAAATGATCTTCATTTTAAAAATATACATGCCTTATAAACAAGTGTGACTTCTTTATTAACACACAATCCAATTTAAAGGCATCTTGTCCCCCACCAAAAGGGTGAGTACGTGTGGTTGTTTTATTGAAGCATAATCGATATTAAAAAGATTTTTTTTTCTTGTAAGTTATTGTGCTCGTCATCTCTCCATTTATTTGAAAGATTGGGTTCCATTGGAGGACACTACTAGTTTTCCCTTATCTAATGATTGAAAAATAAAAGCAGACAGTATCATCTTGAAATTATGTTATACAACGTTAATGTTGAAAATATTTGGCAAACGAATTTCGGTAGGTGACACGATAATAGAATTTTTGGATAGGTGGAAAAGAAAAAAAATTATGGCTTCCTGGTTCTATGGGAACAATTCCCTGGTCAAGTAACTCTCTTGAAATTCTTATGAAACCTTGTTAATTTCAATGCCATGCCTGCCTCATGTTTTCCTTCCTTCCAGACCTGGTATGAACACACATGAATAGTTTCATGAAGACAGTCATTTTGATGCACTTACAAACATTTTTGCAGTTGTGAGTCCATCTCTAACTACAAATTAGTGGCTTATTCAACAACCACACTATGATTTTGAGCTATCACTTATAGATATTTGTAACGGGTCTATACATGAAATTTGACCTACACTACTCATTTATTAATCAACGAGGCAACATCTTGCCACATATTAGCTTGGGTTATAAAATAAACAATCGTCATAAATACTCATAGTAATGAATGATATTATTATTCACATTTTAGCGATCACATAACAGGCTTATTCTTAAACCTTAACCAAAATTAAGGTCCTGGAACATTCTCAAAGGTAAGAGATTACAACTAGCAATTGTGGGTCAAATGTTTGGCATGAGGGTTAATCTCCACCAGAGACAATGGATCATGGATATGAGGGTCATGATTTAGCAACAGGAAGTTAGGACAACTAAACCCTATCCCATCCGCCACATAGAACCCTCATTTGTTATGATGCTTGAGCCTTCCCGACCTCTGCAAGCCACACGACACCAGTTCCCACCAAAGGTCCAAGGTAGTCTTCGGCCACCAACAAGTAAAAAATGTTCAGAACTCCATTGTTTGCATCAAACTGATAGGGTTTTCTAACCATTTTAGCCATTAATTTATGTGTTTGGATTAATGATGGTAAGGTTTGGTATTAGGATTTCGCTTGCTGCTAGAATACTCAATGACTATGGTTAAATACTAGCGAAATTGATAGTTTAACTTGCACAATAATAGGTGAGTTCCTGAATCCAGTTTTTTGTCCGTCGTTTGAATGCATTTTGTCTCTAGTTACACCTTGGGTTGACATTACTTGTCATTTTCACACATAGGTTCGACAACGATACTCAAAGCACACTTCTTAGCTTTTCTTTGTTGAACATAAGGAAGTCTGCAAAATCCCTGTTGGCTGACAAATCCACACTTCCTCAGAGGTGTAACTACCAAATTCCTCATTGTTTGTTGCAGGTTAACAGAGTTTTTTTTTGTTGAGCTAGCCAACAACGCCAGCAATAATCTGCAGCAATAGGCTACAAAAATGGAGTTGCTGGCAATGGAGTCCAAGAAAAACTCTTCGCCACACTTAGTGTTGACCTCATTCACTCAACCCACGCTATGCTATGTAAATTCTAGCCTTGGATAATGTTTTAGATGAAGCATATTCTGAGCACCTTAAATCTACATTGTTCATTCAAAAGTCCACCTACCTTCATCCATCTAAAGTTCCACCTAAAGTTCACATATAAACACCTATCAATGAAATATTAAATAAAATCGATATTAAAATTATTAAACATTTAATATTTATTAAAATGTAAAATTAAACTATATTAAATATCCAATGCAAGATCATAAAAAGAATAATCGCTTATGATATAGAAAAAGTAATGGCATTTTGTCTTTATGAAGACATATTTTTTTAAAATATAATAAAATTATTAAAAATATCATCAAATTATTAAAGTTTATGAAAAATATTTACATTATATCAAACACAATATGCATCTTATTTATTACAAATGAAACTAATAATAAAAACTATTTAGGAACTCAAAAAACTAGTAATGAAAACTATTTAGGAACTCACGAAAACATACACAATCCATAAGATTCTTTAACTTGTAAAAATCAAAAATGAAAATATCACAGATTTGAGGCTTATGTGATCTTCATTTTATATAGTGATGTCTTCCGAGTCATCGTGTTCATGATTTATTGTATTTATGTTTCGAACCAACCTCTGCGGTTCATCGTCATGATTAGATGTGTAAAAAAGTCAGATATTGATGGGGCAATAAATAGAGGAGAGGGTTGGGATGGTAATGTATGGTGCCGACAGGTTTGATAATGTTAAGATATAAATTTAGTTTAATTAATTAAATATTATTATTAAGTTTTTAATTTTGTTTCTATTAAATGTCTATGTTTTTATTGATGATTATTAATTTATTAATTAATACTAGATTGGGTAACTAAGGTTTACATAAATTACTGAATTTAATCTTAATTAAAACTTTAGGGATTGAAAGAGTAGTCCTTATATATATCAAATAAACTAATAATCATCAATAAAAATATAAACATGTAATAGAACAAAAATAAAAAAAAATTAATAATAATATTTAATTAATTAAACTAAATTTATTTCTTAACATTATCAAACCTGCCGGCTCCATACATTACCATCCCAACCCTCTCCTTTATTTATTTCCCCATCAATATTTGATTTTTTCACACATCTAATCCTGATGATGAACCACAGAGGTTGGTTCGAAATGTCGATACAATAAATCATGAAGTTGATGACTCTGGAAGACATCACTACACAAAATGAAGATCGCAAAAGCCTCAAACCTATAATTTTCAACCTATACAAAAGGGAGAAATCACAAGAAGATCGTGCATTGGAACAATCCAGGGTACAAATTGCAATGAAGAAGTCAAACATGACCTTTCTCAAACACTACAGGGACAACTATTTTATTCCTCCATTTGCATGCATCAAACAAATCCTTATAAACTACAGAAACAATCAAATTATCACCAAGGCCAACCAATCACTCCTTTGTTCAGAGATTAGTAAATTGCACTGTAAACCATACCTATTAAACAAGAAAACTCATGAATTACACCTTATTCTATCTAACCATATTGAACCAGCACTATGGTCCAGAATAGACTCGTGCACGGATCTAAAATCTCTTAAAACTGAAGAACGTAAGAACATCATATTAACCCTAAAATTTGAAAAATTGGAAAAGAAATATAGTGTCTCCTGGAAAACATCTAACAAAACTCAAACTCTATCAAAAATGAAACCTACGCAAATACAGTTTTTTTAATTCACTTATATGGAGAGAAAATAGCCCTAAGTCAAACCACATCACAGTGGAGCACAATTATAACGTTGTTCCTGAAAAGAACAGTTTAGCTGCAATGTTTATGGAATTAGTGAATCAAAATACAGGTCATAAAGCCTCCCTTAGAAATGTTTCTAAAACCATATTGACTAGCACAGATCCTCATATTATTGGGATGGAGAAATTTGTGACACAAAGATCAATGTCAAATGTGGTGGACGATGTGCTTATGGAAAATGAAACATATCCACTACAAAAGATTATAAAACGATTACCAATGTTGTTGAGCAAAGATTTTATGAAGAATGGAACTACCGAATAGTGTGATGATAGCTCTAACAAAGACGTCAAGCTCATGGTGACAGCAGAAATTGAAATCAAAACAACAAATAATTAGCTTGAAATAACGCATTTGGAACCCGTGAAGGAAAACACAGTTCGAATATCTAACAGAAGTGTTCATGAAACTATATTGACTAACGTAGGTCCTCATACAAACATAACATTTTATGGGATGAAGCAATCTGTGTCACGAGGATCAACACCACATTTGGACAGCAATACTAAACCAATACGATCACCAATGTTGGTGAACAACAAGGTTATAAAGTATGGGACTACTATTAAATGTGATGAGACCAATGACAAAGGCATTAGGCTCACATCCACTAAAATAGAAATTGAACATATTGAAACATTAAATAATGATCATGAAACAATGACCTATTTGGTATTTGACAACGAGAATAATAAGGCCCCCAATGAAAACATTAATCTCATAATGGATGATAGGACAACATCCACAACTCAATAAATTGAATTAAGTAGTGAGACAGTGACATCAAATGCTAGGAAAGTAAGTACCATAAATCTCTCCAATACCCAGATTGACCAAGTCACTTTAGATCTACTTGAAAAAGGCTTGAATTGTGTTATTTCACAGCACACCACCCCCAAAGAAGACATTTTATGCAACATTGAGTATGGCGTTGAGGATTTACTGAACAATATTAAACATATCATTAGACAAGATTGTTCCATCATCCTCAGAAAAGCTAAACAACTGAGAAGCAATATCTCCAAACAAGAATACCTTGCTCTCAAAACCCTAGCATTGTTCTCTTCAAAGTTGACAAAGGTGGTGTGACTATTATAATGAACACAAAAGATTACAATGAGAAGATGCTAGACCACCTAAACAATAGTGGCTATTACATTAAATTAAAAAAGAATCACATAAGGAAGATCTCCAAAAATGTTAATAACTTAATAAAAATGAGCAATGAACACAATATCAAGAATCTTATTGAAACCAATCCCTACACCCCTAGGATTTATGGAGCCCGTAAAATACACAAGGAAGGTATCCTCATTAGACCCATAGTCAATACCATTGGAGGTCCCACTTACTATCTCGCGAAACATCTTGCTAAGAAGCATAACCCTATGGTAGGGAATACTAGCTCCTTTGTCAGGGACTCCAATCACTTCATTAATGAGATCAAACACATAAAAATAGACCAAAATGACATCTTGGTGAGTTTTGATGTAAAACCAATCTATACCAATATTCCTATACATGAAGACATGGAATTAGTCCACAAAATCATTGATCCTCACATAGATAAATTAGTAGAAATTTATCTAAAATCCACCTTTTTCAGCTTTAGGGATGATATATATGAACAGACTTGCAGTGTGGCCATGGGATCACCTCTATCCCCCATCATTGCCAATTTATTCATGGAATATTTTGAAGCCAAAGCCATTGAGTCTTCCCCTTTATAACCTAAGCTTTGGAAAATATTTGTCGCTGACACTTATGCCATTTGGTCTCATGGAAAAGAAAAATTGCACAAATTCCTATAGTACCTTAACAATCAATCAAATTATATCAAGTTTACAATGGAAGTGGAAGAGAATGGAAGTTTTCCCTTTCTTGATATCATAATCAAGAGAAACCAAGATGGCTCAATATCTCACCAGGTATATTACAAGAAAATCCACACAGAACACTAAATGCATGCCAAGTCTCACCATCATCCTGCTTAGAAACTCGTGGTGCTCAACATTCTAGCTACCAGGATGGTACATATTTTGGATCATGATAATTTTGATCAAGAGAAGAACCACCTCTTCGATGCTTTTGAAAAGAATGGATATAGAAGACACCAAGGAATCAAAGATTTCAAAAAAGCATAGAATCCTAAAAGAAAACAACCAATGGATGATTGTGCAGGAAAGGTTCACCTTCCCTACATTCTAGGCACCACTGATAAGATTTCGCACATTTTAAAAAAGAATAATATAAAAGCTACTTTCAAACCCTTGAATACAATTAGCAGATGTATGAAATCGGTAAAAGATCCTATTGATCCTAAACACCACAGGGGGGGGTATTTGGTTCCGTGTTCGTGTGGAAAATCCTACATTGGTGAGACCGACCATTCTATATTAACTAGGATTCAAGAGCATCTCACTGCCATCAAACATAACCGTTCTGAAACCTCTGCATTGGCTGAGCACACTAGTAAAACCAATCATCAAATTTGGATCGAAAACTCCAGTGTTGTGGCCAAAATCGATCATTATCACCATAGAAAATTTAGAGGAGCTACTGAAATAGGAAAACACCTCAATAACCTCAACCGTGATGATGGTTGGAAGATAAGTGATAATTGGATTCCTACACTAACTGGGGATTCTACTGTCTCCTAGTTACTCCCGACCCCTTTATCTCTTGGTCCTCCTTTTGGTTCACCTATCCCTAAAAACATTAAATTAATATTTGAATAAATAACATTAATCAAGAACTCTTCCTTGTACTATTTCAATCCCT